>CM018037.1:3517193-3667193 GCA_008638375.1 Nyssa sinensis
CAGTATTCGTGGAGGGACTCTCCGCTGTGTTGCCTTACACCACAAATTTCTTTTCGAATGTTGGCCACCCTTGAAGCTGGGAAATCTTTCTCCAAAAACAACCTCTTTATCTCGTTCCATGTGGTAATACTCACGGAGGATAGATAATAAAGCCAATCCTTAGCCAAATCCTTCAAAGAAAACGGAAAGGCTCTTAATTTAATTTGCTCTTCAGTCGCCCCCGTGGGTCTCATACTTGTGCATATCATATGTGTCACGCCCCGAATTCTAGCGAACCCGAGGCGCGACTGACGCGACAAAAAAGAAATAAAATAATAAGAAAATAAAGGACAATCAAGTACAGTTCAATACTAATTTAATCCACCATTCTGATACAATGCATAAAGTCTGGTCCCTTAGTTCACAACATATAATGACAGGAAATAGTCTAGGGCTTATGCCCTTGTACAATATTAAACACACCCCGCGGGCCAAATATAATCCTCAATCAAAGCATCTCTAAGTCTCGCACAGCTGGAGCATCATCTGAAATGTTTGTCCCACGAATGGGTCAGCTCAACTGCTGGTACAATATAATGCTAATGCAAGAAACAAAATTAAGGGCATGGCATGTGCAAGTGTACAGTTATATCTATATGGCATTCAATGTCATCAAGGCAGTATATGAACAGTATGCAGTATATGAGCAGTATGCGTGACACACCCATGCAACTCCATGCCCACCCATGTCTCGCTTTACGGACCTTCCCCGATGGCCTGCAAGCATCATGTATGTCTCGCTTCACGGTCCGGAACCCGTCAGGCATGCGAGTACCTAATGGCCGATTTTGGGTTTTTCACCACAAGATCTGTACCCTCATAATGCACAGCACCACGTGCTCAACTCACACCATGTCCAAGGAATCACACTATGCCAATATGCTCTGATTCTATCATGCCACAATGTAATCTCAATAATGCGTCTCAGCCACACATGAAGCATGCTTTAAATCATGCATTTCATAGTCTTAACAATTCTCAAAGAATACAATCCACACATTATACTAACACATGCTATATACACATAATCATGATCCACATCATCACCCAACTTTCAACAAGATAGCATGAAGCACATAAGCATGTGAACAATCAAACAAACATGTGAATCATCAAGTCAACATGGCATTTATTCCTAAACTCAATTCTATTTCTTACTTAGCACAATATATCATACCTAATGGGTCAATCTCAACTCAGGAAAGTGTACTCGTACTATAGCAGAACCACAGTAAGAATACAGAAGATCAGACCACCTTCTCCTTGCCTTTCCGTGTCCCTAAAATCATAACATGTGACTCAGTCCATTTGTTACTTGAATTATGCTATTCATCAAATTTTATATCTTTATTTTATAAGTTTCTATTTTGCTAAATTAAACCCTACTATTGAGTCCGAAACGTCGAGGAAAATAGGTCTGGGCTTTCACGGGTTTTAATTTGGATATTCGGCTAAGAAGGGTAAAATGGTCATTTCGTACTTTCACGGGTTCCCATTTTCTGAGGCCTCTCCTAGTAAACCGGACCCCACGATTGAGTCCAGAATGTTCGAGATAATAAGATTTCACTATTTGTTCACTCAAGTCAGGGTTCGTTTGACTGTGTTTTGACTCAGGGGCATTTTAGTAATTTTCTAAGGGTTCCACGGGTCTTTTATTTTCGGGACCTCATCTCGGGTCACGGGCCTAACCGTTGGTCTTAGGAGGTCCAGGATAGTTAGAAAACATATATGGCTTGTCTCATTTGGGCTTCGGGCCATGTTAGAGTATTTAATTTTAATTAAATAGATTTAATTTAAAAAAATGGAATAAGGTAAAATATGTATATATATCTTGCGCAAAGTGGGCACGGTTGGTAACCGTCCCCACTTGGTCACGCGCCCTTTCCTCCACGCGCACAGCCCTGGTTCGAGTCTCGCCCCCCACCCTTTTTCCTTCTTTCTTTTCCTTTTTTTTTTCATTTCTTTTAATACGGTTGGGCCCAATTATTTAAGCAACCCAAGCCCAACTTCCTTTTAAAAATCAGAACAGGCCCAAAGGCCTTTAAACCCCCACATAGCCCAACTCTATTTAAACCCAAACAGACCCAACAAGGCCCAAGCCCTTTAAGACTCAAAACAACCAACCCACTTAAGTTAAATTAAAAATAAGCCCAACCATTTTAAAATTCAAACGGCCCAACCAGTTTAATTAAAAACAGGCCTGATCTCAGCCCCTTCGTCTCCAACGATTTTTCGGCCAATACGCCGGTGTCTTCTCCGACCACGGTCGCCGGAACCGTGACCAAACCTCTCAATTTTCTCTCCCTTTTCACGTCCAAACCTCCTCATTTTTACACCTAACAATTTCTAGAGATTCCAGGACTCCCCGAGACCACTCTGAACCCCAACCACCATCGTCCCTGACGCGCAAAAAAAAACCCAGATTCAGGCCAAGCAGGTGGTTTTTCCGGCCACCTGTTATCCTCCATTTTTAAGCTCATTTCTTTCCTAAATAATTTCTGCACTTAAGAGGAACACTTCCTCATGGTTTGTTTTGATTTTAACACATGAAATCATGAAAACTCAACTTTCTCTCTCTAACCTGTAACTCGATATTTCTACTTCATTTTTCAACCTCTTCCAGTTATTCCTTTTGCATTATTCTCCTTGTTTTATGCTCTATAGGACCCTACTAGTAAATCTAACTATCATGCTCTAAAAAAAATCACAACAGAAGCTTGGACTGGCATACCTATTTTGGGTTCCTCCTTCTTGTCGTGCCCTTCTCTCCTTCTGGTTCCTTCCTTCCAAGCTTCTGGAACTCTCCAAGACCACCTTAATTCTCACGTTTAGCCTCTCTCTCTTTTCCTTCTTTCTGGTTTCTTTTCCCTGTACCCAATGCTCACAACCAGCAAGCACATATATACATAGATATACACACACCATCACACGTAAGACCACCTGCACAGCCCACAAACATCCATCCTTTTTCTAACTTCTCTTCCTGATCCAGCCACCCTATTTTCTCACAAGGCAACTTTGCATTAAATGCAAAGTTGACCTTGTGTCATATATTATATTACCCCTGTATGTCTTCACACTCTCTCAGCCCACACTCACCCCTACACAACAGTAAACATACATATATACATATATATATATATATATATGCTTAATTGCATGCACATGTACAATATATATAATATCATACATGCATGCACACATTCAATACATCCACACATATATGCATACATACACACATTTAAATTAATTAATAACAATAATAATAATAACAATAACAATGAAAAAAAAAAATTTCATGTCATTACAATATGAAACTCTTTTAGATGCTTGTGAGGATTTTCACCTGCAAGGCCATGAAAAGTGGGTAAGAGATGTATTAGTCCAGATTTTAATTCAAAAGTAGTAGTAGCATCTAAAGTAGGGAATGTTATGCATAAGGGTTGTTGATTAAAATCAGGGGTGGCAAACTCTTTCAAAGTTCGATTTCCAGCTATGACTTCCTCTTCTTCTAAATCAGAATTGCTAGCAAATAGGGAATCAAGAACTAGATCGTTCTCTTCGAAATTTCTCCGAGCTTCCCTCCTTAACCTGCGCAAAGTTCTCTCTATTTTTGGATCGTACTGCAAATCAACTTGATTAGAAGATCAAGTTACAGTCATAAACAATCAAAGAAACTCTAATAAACTATGAAAAACAAAGCAGGAAAAATTTAGAGTAATGAAAATAAAATAAATAAATAAATAAATAAAATAAAATAAACATAAAATCTAGAGTAATGAAAATAAAAATAATAATAAAAAAATAAAAAAAAAATAAAAAAAAAATTCTACGAGTATGAATTAAAAGACGCAACTTGCTGGAACGTTTATTTTAGGAGAAGGAATTGCAAAAAAATTATAAAAGTATAATTCTCCAAACATAAAAATACTTACCATATTTTGACAAGTGAAATGACAATTTATTAGAGCAATCGATTTTACAATCTAACTAAATTTTAAAATCAATAACATATTTCCAAAAAGAAAAAATACTAAAAAGCCCATAAAATAAGTTTATCAATCCAAAAAGTTCATATATATTTTTTATTTAAAATATCTAAAAAATAAATTTTCAATATAAAAAAGTTCAATTGTTAACTTCTATCTTAATATTGATAAAATTATTAATGAAAAGACTAAAATAACCTTTAATATACATTTAAAAAAATATTAAATAGTTGATAAAATAAATTATTCAATAAAAAAATAAGTTTTATTTATTTATTTAAATAGTCTAAAGAAGAAATATTCAATTCATAAAATGTTATGTTTTTTTTTTAATTGAAAAAATTAATTTTTATATTTTTTAGTATTTTTTTAAATGTATCTTGAAAGCTATTTTAGTTTAATCAATTATATTTTTTTAACGATGTTAAGAAATAAATTAATAATTGTATTTTCTTATATTAAAAATTTATATTTTGAATAATTCAAATAATAAAAAATATATATCATGAATTTTTTAGATCGAAACTTTTTAATATTGTTACCATAAAAAAACTTTAAAGATCGTGAATTTTATAAGTCTGTGTTAGAGAAACTCTGAAAAGCCATTATCAAATGATGTAGCAGCTTTGTATAATCCTTTATTGGGATATAATTTTAGGCACTATGGCACTGTCCGAGGTTGAAATTTGAGCCACAACATGAATATCTTGAGAAATATTTTTTTGGTTTAGAAAATCTGAAGTTTAGGATAAGATTTAAAAAGTGTTCCTCACATCACTTAATTAATTGTTTATCACATCAAAGCAAATGACAACAATTTTTGGAGAATTTTTTTAATAAGACTAATCACAACATGATAATTAAATGATGCTGCACTTTTTGACTCGCAACATGAGAGGGCTCCGTGACCTGTAGAACACTCAGAAAGATGATCAGAGGACCACCGGATTGGCTCCGGCGGTAGCCGCTCCGATGCTTAAGTAAGTAAGGGAATTGAAAGACTGTATTGAAAGTCAAAGAATGAGCATAAGAATCCAAAGCGTACCTCTAGGGTTTAATATATAAGCCGTGGTTCTCCTAATTTGATTAGGTTTTGCCGCCACGAATATCGGGATTTGATCATCAGAGATTTGCAGTTACCTTGTGGAGCATCGAATCGTAGATGGAGATAACCATAGATAGTAGTTTCCGTGTTGAAGGGTGTTTCCTTATTCCCCGCTTAACGGCTGTTAAGGAAACCATATATGCAGTGTCGAATAAATACTGTCCAGAACAGGAGGTCTGGACGATGTACATGAGAATATCCTGAATGCTTCATCTGTACTGTATGACCGAGTTCATCGGTTCTGAATGATATATAAATAAGAATGCCCCGAAGGCTTATGGCTGCTCTGTATGATAGACATATATGAGAATACCCCGAAGGCTTGTAGCTGTTCTGTATGACCGAAATATATGAGCTCTGTAGGATCGAGATTTGTTAATCTGATAGGCACACGTGTCTCAAACTGATTGGTGTGTCTGTTTATGGTATATCAGCTACTCCCCCCCCGAGCCCTTGTCAAAAGCTAGGGTTTTAACTAGGGTTGAGGGTTTTGTGAAGAGTCATACGTTTTGCCTTCCCATTTCTCAAGACGCCGGTTTAACGCGTCATTTATTGCGCAGCCGACACTCGGGAACTCATCATTACTTTCAACCGTTGTGTCGGCTCGTCCTAGAAGGCTCATATTTCGAATGTGTATATAGAGAGAGGGAAAAGCCTTTCATACCTTTCTTCTGCATTTACTTCTACAGTACCAGACCGCCATTCGACATATCTTGAAGTTTTGGAGGATCCCTGGTGTTCATAACTCTTTCTTGGTTTCAGGTTCGACTTTTAGTCCCCTTCTTCATTCCTTCTTGTTTGTTTCATCTCTTTCTCTTGTTCGCCATGTCTGGCTTAGAATCACACTCTGGTTTGGGAAGTCCTTCTGAGATTGATCCTCAAATGCAATTAGTGAATGTTGACAAAAATAGAATGGTAGTTCCTCCCTCTAGTCCGGGGGTCAGGATTGTCGATGCTTTTGATGATCCCCCGAACAGGGCTGGCGAGACCTCTGGTATGTCTGGTCGCAGAGAAGAGGGTGAGAGTGTAATTACTGAAAGTATGCTGAAGGAGTTATGGGCGAAGTTCAAACTTCCCAAAAATGTCGCTTTTAGGGTCCCAGATTCTCAAGATCGCCCGGGCGATGTTAGAGATGGAGAAATCTGTGCCTATCTGGCCTGGTTTGAACTGGGTCTTACACTCCCCTTTCCTGATATAATAAAACAATTCTTTTGTTGGTTTGATCTGTGCCCCACAGACCTGAACCTTAACAGTTGGAGATATCTGTTGAGCTTTATCGTATTAGGGCATATGAATAATGTCGAGGTGTCCCTTGACCTGATCCGTAGCAATATGGATCTAAAACTTCAAAAGGCGGAAGGCCTTTATTACATGTCTTTTGATAGTGGGTTCAGACCCCTTACTTCTGTGCCCTCCTCCAACAAGACCTGGAAGAAACGGTACTTCTTTATTAAAGGAGGATGGGAATTCAAGAACTTCGAGGGTCAACCTTCCACATTCCCTCGAACCACTGGGCCAAGGGGTGAGGTTTAACTTTTCCGTGGCTGCGTTGACTCTGTTTTGTTTGCCAATTTGTTGAACTGATCAATTTCTGTGTTTGCTTTGCAGTTAAGAGTGCGTGGAAGAGACCAGATTTCTCTCCCGCGATTCAGAAGCAGTATAAGAAGCTTTTGAAGCCCAGCATTAGGGATCATTCTTCCATTGTCAACCCTGATAAATTAATGGCTGCCAGGGGTAGTGTCGAGGAGATTGCTGATAATGTGATGGCTCAGTGGGAGTCTGGGCCATCACCGCCTGCGGTGGGGGAGGCTTCTTCTCCAGTGGTCCCTCCCGTTTCGAAGAAGCGGAGGCTGATTTCGTCCTCTCCCGGGCCTGCTGAGAGGGAGGAAGAGGCTCCCGTCCCTATCACGGTGGTTCCTCCAATCCCGTCTCGTCGAGCGGGTAAGGAGGCATCATCATCGGTGGCTCCTGACGTTGCTGGTCAGGGAGCCAAGAAGATTCTGAGTGAGTTCTGGGCCAAAGGCTCAGTTAAAATTAAGCCTCAGGCGTCTGGGAAGCTTCTTGCTGACTTGACCGCTCTTCAGGTTAAGGTGAGCTCGTTAGGACCATATTTTCCTTACCTTTAAGCGTTTCTACTGGTGTTTGAATCGTTTTCTTTGTGTTATGCAGACCTTGCATACCCTTTCTGCTTTGGTGGACGTTTCTCCATCTGTGGAGGAGCTCGACCAACTTAGGGCCAATCTGGACGAACTGGGACTCCAGTTGGGTACTGCTCGGTCGGAGGCTCATGACTCTGCGGAGAAGTTGAAGGAGTATCAGAACTCCTTGACTGTGATGGAGTCGGAGAGGAACCTTGCCGTTGAGCGGGCGAGGAGGTTGCAGGTGGAGATGAACGGCTTGCGGTACCAGCACCGTAGGCAGCTCGATGAAGCCGTGGAGCAGGCACTGATGGACAATGAGGATGAGATGAGGTCGAAGCTGGAAGGAATGGCCCATCGCTTGATTACGTTTGGGTTTAATAACTTCCGCTCTCGGCTTCTTGCCAAGTTTCCCGATCTAGATGTCTCCTTTATTGTGCCGCCTGGGTCTGAACCTCCAGAGGTCAACCAGGACGAAGTGGCTGATGTCCTCCCGGCCGATCCCATGGAAGTGGTTGTACCGACTGAGGTGGTTGATACTGTACCTGCCGAACCTTCTCCTGTCGTTGATCCTGTTCCTGCTGATCAGGCTTAGGATCCATATTTTGTTATTTTTCAATGTACTTGAGACATACATTTGTTTAATGGAACAGTCTTTTGGTTAATGCTCGCCTCTTTGGTTATATTGCTCTGTAGCATTTGTGCGTATCTTTGAGTTATGTAGCTCTGTAGTGCCTTAACATGTAGTTGATGGTAATAATTGTTGCAAGTTACACTGCTCTGGAGTTTAGTGTATACCAGATCAGATTTTCTTCTGCAGGAAGCTGTGTTCCGAACTTCTTTACTTGCCTTAGGCCAGTAATTGGAGACTTCTGTTTTGAAGTATTTCAAAGCTGACCGTTCTGAATTCGGGGACATAATAATAAGTGGATATCTTTGCGGTTGTAGTTTGGTTGATCAGATCTTCTGTCTCCAGATCTGTTAGAAATCAAGAAACGTCATAGTTGATGAACCTCTGTTGTACACGTGGTCCTGTAAGTGTTAATGACATGGAGAAACCGTCACGTCACATACATGGGAAAGATTAAAAGCCTGTGTATTACGTGTATGGCCCTGCCTTTTGTTTCTCCCGAGAAGGTGGTTTAATACTCCATTTATTGCACCTTCGCCGTTTGGGATTTCGAAGCTAGCACTTCGCTTAACCGTTGTGACGGTTCAACTGGGTGGCCTTTGGTCTTCCAGTGTCTATATATATGGAAACGAGGGCATATGGTTGTGCTCAACCCTTTTGCTCCCCGAATTGTTTGTAAGAGAGGTTTTTATATGCTGCCGGAGTTCTTCCACTTGTTCGGAGATGATGGATGATTCCTTGCCTGAGTTGGGAATAACTGAACTGTGGCCAAAAGTTAACCCTCCCCTATTTTCAGTCTCCAAGGAAGGATTGAAGGAGGCACAAGTCTTCTTGTTTCCTCCGATATCTAGTCGAGATTTCTCCGACTGGTGGTGGTCCCTCCCTGATTCAACCGAGGCCTGGAGCGTTGGTGATGAAGACGAAGGTGAGTTGCCTCCTCTTCCTTACGCCCTGTCAGAGACCCTTGCTCTAAGTGGCTGGGGTGAAACAGATGGTGTGAAGAAGAAGATTGAAGGTGGGTTGCCTCCTCCCGCTTATAACTTGGCAGTGACAACTGCTCTGAGGGAGATGAACGGGGGCCGCCTCCTCCCCTTTGTGACTTGGCAGGAACCCTTGCTTCAATTGGCTGGGGCATTATGCCGATTACAAAGGTGGAGAACGAAAAGTCTTCTGAGGCTCAGAGCCCTCATCATCGGTTGGTCATGGGACCAGTGATAGTGATGATGAAATGGCCTGGGCACTACTTGATGCAGACTGGGGTTCAGGGTTCCTTCCTTTCAAATGGAGCCGATGAAGGCGGTTTTGAAGGTTTTAGATCTTGTGCCCCTTTATCATCCCAGGAGAAGAGCCATTATGTTGCCAAGCGTAGCTTCTATAATAGCTTCTGTAATAGCTTCTGTAATAGCTTCTGTAGTAGCTTCTGTAGTAGTGTCTTGGTACTGATGTAAATCTTTTGAGTTATCAATAAAGTTGAATTTCTTCTTCTCAGATCTGATATTTTCTGTGAATGTGCTCTTTCGAAACTTAAGCACCTTCTAATGCATTTCTGATTGTTCTGAAAATAAATCAAAAACTTAGAAAAATGCCAGAATCGAAGTACTTCACCTTTGGTTGAAACCATGGTGCTGGTTTGTTTGACAGATAAGTCAAATAATGTAAGTGTCAGATCCGAGGTATTCCGTTCTAGGAAACTTTAGTTGACAGATGCTCGGAACTTCTGCCTTTGGATAGACTGGATCACAGAATCCGCTAGTTGAAGATGGACCAGGCTCTGGAGGCCTGTGCATTAATATATGGACCAGGCTCTGGAGGCCTGTGCATTAATATATGGACCAAGTCATAAGACTTGTGCATTAATAGATGGACCAGGCTCTGAAGGCCTGTGCATTAATAGAGGGACCAAGTCATAAGACTTGTGCATTAATAGATGGACCAGGCTCTGAAGGCCTGTACATTAATAGATGGACCAGGCTCTGAAGGCCTGTGCATTAATAGAGGGACCAGGCTCTGGAGGCCTGTGCATTAATAGATGGACCAAGTCATAAGACTTGTGCATTAATAGATGGACCAGGCTCTGAAGGCCTGTGCATTAATAGATGGACCAAGTCATAAGACTTGTGCATTAATAGATGGACCAGGCTCTGAAGGCCTGTGCATTAATAGATGGACCAAGTCATAAGACTTGTGCATTAATAGATGGACCAGGCTCTGAAGGCCTGTGCATTAATAGATGGACCAGGCTCTGAAGGCCTGTGCATTAATAGAGGGACCAGGCTCTGGAGGCCTGTGCATTAATAGATGGACCAAGTCATAAGACTTGTGCATTAATAGATGGACCAGGCTCTGAAGGCCTGTGCATTAATAGATGGACCAAGTCATAAGACTTGTGCATTAATAGATGGACCAGGCTCTGAAGGCCTGTGCATTAATAGATGGACCAAGTCATAAGACTTGTGCATTAATAGATGGACCAGGCTCTGAAGGCCTGTGCATTAATAGATGGACCAGGCTCTGGAGGCCTGTGCATTAATAGATGAACAGTTTTAAGGAAGTAAAAGAAAAAAAATCTTCATTGATAATACTTCCGCAAGTGTTCTACGTTCCATGGCCTAGGAACAGGTTTCCCAGTCGTGTCTTCAAGCCAGTAAGTGGTAGGTCGAACGACCTTCGTTACTTTGTAGGTGTAACACCCCGACTCTGTATAATTAATAATTAAATAATTAATTATTAATTAGTACCGGCTTAGGGAATAATTAAGGAAATTAACCTTAATCTCCCGGTGGTCACACTAGACCAATAGAATGACAAAACATGTCCGAGAATAGGGTATAATACCCGAACCTAATTTTTCATTAATTAGGTAAAATAATGTTAATTTAACACTGACGGAACCCGAATTAGTAACCCCGAAAATCCCGAATGACTAATAAATGATACGGAACCTCTGACACTGAAGATAACTGAAATATGAAACTCTCGGAACAAACCGCATCGAAAAAGGAGTTACGGAATGAAAGTTATGAGGCAAACATCAGAAACTGAATTAATGTGTAGCCAAACAGGGCCTTAGCCCAAAATGGTGAAAAATGGCCAAATTGGTGGTCAAGGGGAATTGAACCCTTGACCTATGGAAGGAATGAATCTCACCCAAAAACTTAACCAGGTGGCCATCCAGCACCTTTGTGCCTATATACACAACTTAATTGTATATATCTCTGAATTGCCCCAAGCTGCCACCCAAATTGACCAATGAGATTACATGCAAACCCCATATGATTGGTTTGCATCAGCCCACCTCAGCCCTAGGTTCCACTGATTCTCTGATGTATACATTTAGAGATGTATATGTATAGGTATGTGTGATATCATATATATAGATATATATGTATATATTACATACAAAAGACTGATATTTGCTAGTGAAAGAAGAGAAAACAGATCTGTTAGGGGGTGAGAGACCAAGGGAGAGAGAGAAAGGGCTGCATGTACGTGTGTATCCATGGCTTGCATGTGTATGCAAGTGGGTGTGTGCATGTGAAGGATGATGTGTCCTTAATGTGATGCACCAAAGGAGGACTGAGGCACTGAGGCACGACTGGTTGAGAGACTCTGAGGTGCCAAGGGTCACCACCAAGCTTGCTTGGAGGACATGGGTCGACTAGGAGGTAAACACAAAAAAAAAAACTGCAAAAATTTCTGTTTAGATTTTCACACTGTTTCTGATAATTTTGGTCCATGCAAACCATATATATATGCTCCTGTGAGACTCTAGAATTGCCCTAAATAAATTGGGAGGGTCGAATAGGGTAGAAAACATAAAACCGAGACCCAACCGCCATGGATGAAGCTTCCCTGTAGCAGGTCTGAAATGACCTCAACCAAACTGATTTCTGACACACTAAACCTGATCTAGACATCCTAAGGATCCCAAAACCACCAACCCGCGACCCCAAAACCCCATGCAGCCCCTCCAACAACTCAGTTGCAGGTTCGGTCACAAAATACCATTTGTGATTTGGATGCTTTAAACCGATTTTATTGAATGGGGAATGAAACTATATACCATGAGGATCATTTAGCAACAAACCGCGCTGAAAAAGGTTGAGGAATGAGGGTTTGGTATCGAATTGCAGGTTCGGTTATCCTCTGTTGAACCGAGCTATTGAGCTCGATTCAAAGCACCAAATGAATGCCAAATTGTTGGAATGATACCCAGAAATAAATTGGGACTGAAGGTAGGAATAATCCGTGCTTGAAACATCACGAAATAGAAGAAGAAATCTGCAGAAACTAGGGCAACCGAGGGTAATTTGATGAAGAAGACGACCGAGTTGACTCGCTGCCTTGAGCCGAGTCAACCGGGCCAACTCGGACACGTGTCGCCTCAAGACCGTGCCACTGTTTTAATAAAACTGCACCGTTTTGATGTTTGATGTTTTAAATTTAAAATCTGATCCTACCTGTTTGGTTACGGCGATAACAAATTAAAATTGGGATTGGGCTAATCCTGAACACGGATAGGGGGGCAAATTGAGGTTAACTAGAATATTTAATTCCGGTTTTCGTGAAGGAACTGAACCGGTTGGTTCTTGATGATTTTGGACCGGTTCACTTGGTGAACCATTGAACCCTTGGGTTTGAACCCCTAAATTATGAAATTATATTTTTTGACCCCTAAAGTTCCTAAAATTACGGATTTACCCCTACTGTTTGACAGAATTGCATAGTGGCCCAGACCTTTGAAAATTTATACATTTAAGCCCTGAATAAATTAATTAAATAATAAAATAATTATTTAATTATTTTATTAAATAGGTAAAATTACAATTTTACCCCTTGACATTAAATGTGTCAAACAGAGTCCAAATTAAGTAAATAAATAGTGTATTTTCACTATTTCAAGCATTCTGGACTCAATGGTACAGTCCAAATTGGGAAATATAGTACCGAAAAATACAAACCTGTAAGTGATAAATTACTGTACTGCCCCTGATGGCACCAGACCCAAATAAAAATAAAAGATAGCCTATTTTGAATATCTCGGGCATTCTGGACTCAACGGTGAGGTCCGTTTAATGAACTGAAGTCCCGAAAAATACAGACACGTAGGTGTAAATGACTGAATTGCCTTAATGATACTCAGGGCCGATTAAACATAATAGACAGTCCAATTTCACTATGTTAGGCGCTCTGGACCCAATGGTGAGGTCCATTTTATGAACTGACGTGCCGAAAAATACGACACATGAAATTACCAAATTATCCCTGATACCGTACGAGACCTAAACAAAGTCCGATTGGGACGAAACTGATACCGGTAGGAGCCCAGACACTGGTGAGACTGTATACTTGATTAGATGACGAATCGGGGTCAGAATTACACAAAACGTAAAATGACCAAAATACCCCTGAGCACTGTAAGTGCAAAGTAGGGGTCGAATAAAGGTCAAACTGATCTGATAAATTATCATAGGGATAATTATGAACACTGAAGGGCTAAATAAGACTCCGAGACAGTCAACGCGTAAAACGAGAAATGACCGATGTGTCCTGACGATCTAAAGTAGATACCAAATGAAGTCCAAGGGACTTACAAATTTATACATGAGATATATGGGACGTTCTGAGGACCATGATAGGGTCCCGGGCAAAAATGACAAAATTACCATTTTGCCCCTAAGACTAAATAAGTACCCAACTGATACCGATTAAAGTCTAAAAGACTTAAAACTTCATATATACGATATATGGGATAATCTGAGGACCAGAATAGGGTTCGGGATAAGAATGGCAAAATTACCATTTTGCCCCTATGGTTAAAATGAGAACCTAACTGATACTGATTGGAGTCCAAAGGACGTAGAACTTTGTACTTAAGATATAAAGACTATTCCGAAGACCACGACAAGGTCCGGGACAAGAATGGTAAAATTACCATTTTGCCCCTAAGGTTGAATGAGTGCCTGACTGATAACAACTGAAGTCTAAATGACTTAGGATATAATCCTAATAACTACTAAGCCTAATTAAAGAATGAAATAGCCTCGGGTGAGACCCAATGGAAGGGCGATAGGCTACTAGGCTATCTTAGGTAATCCGATAGATACCTAAGATGACGAATGAGACCTGAATGGATGAGTTCTGACCTGTCTGTGATTGATGACTATTATTCAGGATATACATGGAGATGCCTGACGTACTTGGAGGTTATCGGATTATTTATGCAAGGAAATAAGCGTAAAGTTTGTGAGTAACTCCTGACACTGTACTGTATTTTGATTCACTGTCTGTCCTTTGTGAGTAACTCCTGACACTGTACTGTATTTTGATTCACTGTCTGTCCTTTGTGAGTAACTTCTGACACTGTTTTGATACTGTCCCTTGATTTACTGATCTGTTTTGAATGCAATTATTTAAGTGCAATTATTTAAATGCATGTTTTTCGTACTATATCACTTATGACATGGTTTTAGTCTTTTTAAATAATTGACTATATTCCTGATCCCTGTGCTAGCATCCCGTACTGCTTTGCCCGTTTTGAACTGTTGAGATAAAATGGATATATTGAACCATTATTTCTGAAACGATTAAATAAACCATGTGATATAGGCAAAGAACAACATTTTATTGTATCGCACCGCTTTGTATAGTATACTGTCTGAATGCTATATTGTTCAAATGTATGTACTTATTGTACACCCTTTGTACCACATTCCACGTGATGTGCTTGTGTCCTTCGAATTAGGAATTCCGTTCAGTTCTGTTATGTGCTGTCCGTTAATGATATGTCTGCCTCAGTTGTTATGTTCCGTCCGTTGATGATCTGTCTGTCTTGATTGATATGTGGTCCAGTTCCGTTATGATTCGTTCCGTTAATGAAGAGTCTGTGCCTTGACCGATATATTAGCAATAGTTATTGTTTTGACCGATTGGTTATGTCATGTTCCGATCCGTTTGTATTGTCTGTTCAATTCTGTTTTATTGTACTAGACTGCTTATGAAATAGATTTATAAAAATAGTTATTTTTGTAATGACTAAATTATCCATGTGCCTTGGAAGCACAAAACTGGTTTTGAAACCCATGATAGGGAATCTGTGTTACTCACTGGGCTTATTTAAGCTCACCCCATTATTCTGACATTTTTCAGGAATTACCTCCATTGGATTAGAAGGTACTATGACATGACGTGAATAGGCCAAGTGGCATCACAAGTAGGGATCTGACGGCACTGAATTGTAGAGACTGGTATATTGTGGATTGAACCTGGTTATTCCGATGAGTGGTATGTTATGACTGACTTGACTGATATATACTAGATAGAGATGGCTCATGGAACTAATGGTACTCTAGAGATATTAGATCTGCTCTGTTGTTATATGCTTGATTTTAGATATGCTCTGAAATTAGAATTGTTGACTGACTGGATTTAGTCTTGCTCTGTGATACATATACTTATGATGGATAAGTGAGTTGCATTCCCGTGATACAAAGAAAAAGTTTTAAATTTCGCTGCATCTGACCCTACAGTTGGAGTGCAATTCGTCGAAAAGTTCAGAATTTGCCTTTGGTTGGTCACGTCGCGACCGACTGGCAGTCACGTCCTCGACATCCGCGTAGGGTGGGGTTCGGGATGTGACAGTAGGGGCCTTCCCAATTTGGTGACAACTTTCCCATGGTGGGATCCTTGGTGTTCTGAAAGACTCTTCTTAAGACGAAGTCTCAAACTTGAAAGCTGACTGTCTTGAGTCCTATCCTGGATTTATTGACCATTCTTTGTTGGTAGGCTTCCATCCTGATGCTGGCCTGATCCCTTCTCTCTTCGAGCAAATCCAAGTTCTCCATCAACTGCTGATCATTGGATTCTTGCTCAAAGGCCTCAGTCCTCAGAGTTGGCATACCGATTTCAACCGGAATTACTGCTTCTGTCCCATAGGCTAATGAGAAGGGTGTTTCAGAGGTGGGAGTTCTTCTGGTTGTACGGTAGGCCCAAAGGACTCCTGGGAGCTCTTCTGCCCACTTCCCTTTGGCTTGTTCCAACCTTTTCTTTAACCCATCAAGGATTGTTCGGTTGGTGACCTCTGCCTGCCCATTTGCTTGCGGATGGCCTGGAGAGGCAAAGTGCTGCCTGATGTTGAGATTTTCGCAGAATGCCTTGAAGCCTTTACCAGTAAATTGTGTCCCATTATCCGAGATAATTACACGTGGTATGCCAAACCTACAGACAATGTTCTTCCAAGTGAAGCTTTCGACTTCCTTTTCTGTAATATGCGTTAAAGGCTCGGCTTCGGCCCATTTAGAGAAGTAGTCGATAGCCACCAAGAGGTACTTCCTGTTTGGAGGTGCTCGTGGTAACGGGCCCACAATGTCCATTCCCCATTGAGCAAAGGGCCAAGGACTAGGAATCGGGATGAGCTCGTGCTGAGGCTGGTGTTGGTACGAGGCGAATCTCTGACATTTGTCACACTTCCGAACATATTCTTTAGCCTGTTTCAGCATGCCGGGCCAGTAGTAGCCCTGCGATAGAGCTCGGTGGGCTATAGTTCTGCCCCCATTGTGATTCCCGCAAATTCCCTCGTGAATTTCAGCCAAAACATATTGTGACTTGTCTAGAGCCAAACACTTTAACAGAGGTTGAGAATATGACCTCCTGTAAAGTTTGTTGTTCAGGATCAGGTACCGAGCCGCTCTGATTCGGATTCTCCTGGCTTTGTTTTTATCCTCTAGGAGGAGCCCGGATCTTAGATACTGGAGGATTGGGGTCATCCAGCTCTGGGTCTGTTCATCAATTTGAGCAACTGATGCTTCCTCAATGCTGGATCCTGGCTGAAAAGAGATTTTAACGGTGGAGTCTGTTTCAGACTTGAGGCGGGAGGCCATGTTAGCCAGAGCATCTGCTCTGCAGTTCTGACTTCTCTCAATCTTCTGAATAGTGAAAGTCTGGAAAGAATGCTTTAAATGGTTCACCAGTTCGGAGTACCGAAGCATCCTGTCATCCTTAATGGCAAACTCTCCCAAAACTTGGCTTACTACCAGTTGGGAGTCAGAGAAGACATCGAGGTTCTGAGCCTCGCATTCCAGGGCAAGCTTCATCCCTAAGATTAGGGCCTCATATTCAGCTTCATTATTAGAAGCTCTAAATCCCAGGCTGACTGCTTTTTCCGATGTAAGTCCATCAGGGGACTGTAGTACCAGTCCTACCCCTGATCCTTGATCGGTTGACGATCCATCAATATACAGCAGCCAGGTTCCTGTAGTTTCGGCGATTTGTGCTTCGTTCTGCAGTGCCGGGGTGAACTCGGCTACAAAGTCAGCTAAGGCCTGCCCTTTAATGGAGTTTCGGGGTACATATGCTATGTCAAACTCCCCTAGCTCCACAGACCACTTGACCAATCTTCCCGATACCTCGGGTTTCCTCAGTATTGACTTTAGAGGATAGGCAATTGGAATCTCAATTGGATGGGCCTGGAAGTAAGGTCGAAGCTTCCGGGCTGATATGACCAAGGCATAGGCCAGCTTCTCTACTTCTGGGTATCTTTTCTCCGTGTCAAGTAGTGCCCTACTGACGTAGAATATAGGCCTCTGTACTCCTTTGTCCTGTCTGATTAGTGCGGAACTGACCGCGTTCTCAGAGACTGCTAGGTACAGGAGCAGCTTTTTTCCTTGTACAGGTTTTGACAGGAGCTCTGGAGAGGCTAGGTACTCCTTTAGTTCTTGGAAGGAATGCTCGCATTCTTCTGTCCATTGCAAAGCCTTGCTGCCCTTTAGAGCTTTAAAGAAAGGTAGGCAGCGATCGGTGGACTTGGATATAAATCTGCTCAATGCGGCGACTCTGCCGTTCAGTGCCTGAATCTCCTTTCTGGTCTTTGGCGACTTCAGTCCAATCAGGGCTTGGATCTGAGTGGGATCTGCTTCGATACCTCTTTGAGAGACGATGTACCCCAAGAATTTTCCTTTCGTAACTCCGAAGGTACATTTCGAGGGGTTGAGCTTCATCTTGTGCTGTCTGAGGATATCGAAGGTCTGGGCTAAGTGCTGGAGGTGGCTGCCTTTCTGGAGGCTCTTTACCAGCATGTCGTCGATGTATACCTCCATGGTGCTGCCAAGCAGTGGGCTGAACATCTTGTTCACCAACCGTTGGTAAGTGGCTCCAGCATTCTTCAAACCAAAAGGCATCACTCTGTAGCAGTAGAGTCCTCTTTCGGTTATGAAGGCAGTCTTTTCCTGATCTGGAGGGTACATCTAGATCTGGTTGTATCCAGAGTAGGCGTCCATGAAACTCATAAGCTCATGCCCTGCAGTGGCGTCAACCAGTTGATCTATTCTCGGCAGTGGAAAGCTGTCCTTAGGGCATGCTTTGTTGAGGTCTGTATAGTCAACACAGACTCTCCACTTGCCGTTCTTCTTCTTGACGAGCACAGTGTTGGCTAGCCACTCGGGATAGAAAACTTCCCGTATCATCCTGGCGTCCAGCAGCCTCTGGACTTCTTCGTCTATAACCCGATGCCGTTCGGGAGCGATCGATCTTCTCTTCTGTCTGACTGGGGGGTGATCTGGATCTACCATCAGTTTGTGAGTTATCAGATTAGGATCTATTCCCTCTATGTCCCTGGTTTCCCAAGCAAAGATAGAGAGGTTGTTCTTCAGAAACCTGACTATCTTTTCCTGCTCGGTGGGCGTAAGGTCTGGGCCGATGTACAAATAACGCCCCTCTGCTTCTGAACTGACCAGTATCTTGATGGGCTTGCCAACAGGCTTGGCTCGGCTATCACGTCCCCTTGGGCTCAGGGGCTCTTCAACGCCGGATGGGCAATCTTCCACCTCGGGAGTGTGAGTGAAAACCGGATCTGCACAGTCCCGAGTGTACTGTAATTGCTATTTTGGAGCTGTCTCCTTGAGGGCAATAGCGTGACATTCTCGTGAGGTTGGCTGACATCCTCGGACCGAGTGCACGCTCTGATTGTGGACGTACTTCAGACACTGATGAAGGGTCGAAGTGACCGCCCCTATCTGGTGTAACTAGGGTCTCCCGATGATGACGTTGTATGGAGACTTCATGTTCAACACCATGTATTCAGAGATGGTGGTCTTCTGCCCTTCACCTTCCCCAATAGTGGTAGGAAGGTCAACTCTCCCTAGGGGGGTGCTGAGGTTGCCATCAAAAGCTGCCATTATGGCAGTGGTGGGCTTGACGCTGTCCTGGTCTATGCCCATCCGCTTAAGCGGTTCATAGAATAGAATGTTGACTGAGCTGCCAGTGTCAACTAGGACTCTTCTAGTTTCGAAGTTGGCGATTCTGAGGGTGATAACAAGGGCATCACTGTGAGGGCAATGTATCCCTGCTAGATCTTGCTCGGTGAATTGGATCTCTGGCCCTCGCTTGAGCCTCTTTTCGACGTTGGAGACCTGCAAGATGTTTGGGGCGGTTCTGGCCTCCCGAGCATATCTTTTTCTTGCCCTGTTGGACATTCCTGTAACAGGGGAGTCAGCATGGAGGACGTAGATAACATGGTTGTTCTGCCTCTGAGGCTCGTTTCGTCCTTCCCGTTGCTCTTGCCTCTGTTCGG
This sequence comes from Nyssa sinensis, assembly GCA_008638375.1. Classification (NCBI taxonomy): domain Eukaryota; kingdom Viridiplantae; phylum Streptophyta; class Magnoliopsida; order Cornales; family Nyssaceae; genus Nyssa; species Nyssa sinensis. The sequence continues at coordinate 3,536,662 of CM018037.1, forward strand.
GCCTCTGATCTGGCCGCTGCTGAGGCTTGTCTTCTTGGGGGTTCTGCCTTCCGTCTTGTTTGACGAACTCCCGAAGACGTCCCTTCTTTATGAGCTATTCTATCTCATATCGGAGGGTCCTGCAAGTGTTAGTAGTATGCCCATGATCTTTATGGAAATTGCAATACTTACTTTGGTCCCGCAGGTTGGGATCTCCTTTGATCGGCTCTGGCCACCTTAGGTTCTCCCGATCTCGGATCTGCCGGAGTACCTGGTTCGGAGTGGTGTTCAAAGGCGTGAAGTTGGTGAACTCCCTTGGTGCGGAGTTGTACACAGCTCTGGGAGCTGTTTTCTTCTCTGGGCTTCTGACCCTCTTTTTGTTGGAGTCTTTTCTGTGATCCTCCTTCTTATGGTCCTCCCGCTTCGGATTATCCCTCTGGGTCTGATCCTTGCCCTTCTGGGCTGAGCGGTTGGCTTCTTCCAGGTTGATGTATTTTTTGGCCCGATCCATCAATGCTGCCATATCGGCTAGGGGCTCTTTGTCAAGGAATCTCTGAAGCCACCTTGGGCAAGCCCGGCAGTAAGGGCCGCAACAAGGAATTTCGGGCTGCAATCCGTGATCTCAGTGAGCTCGGTGTTGAAGCGGGCAATGTAGGCCCGGAGGGATTCCTCCCTGGTCTGCTTAACATTCAGCAGGAATTCTGGCCCCCTTCTGAGCCTCCTGCTGGTCATAAATCTATCCAAGAACTGTCTACCGAGCTCGTAAAAGCTGGCAACGGAGTTCGGAGGGAGGTTGTGGAACCACTTCAGAGCTGTTCCCTTCAAGCTGGTGATGAACGTTCAGCACATGAAAGCATCTGAGGCTCCGTGAAGGGCCATCGTATGCTGATAATAAGATAGGTGATCCCCTGGATCTCCAGATCCGTCGTAGAGAGTGAATTTGGGCACCACGAACTTTCTAGGCCTCTCTTCGGACATGATGGCGTGGGTGAACGGAGTGGCTAGTCTTCCAAGCAGCCTGGCCAGTTCATCTTGCTCTGGAGGGTTCTGAGGTCCTCTTAAGCCGATTGTCCGGTCCATAGACTCAGAAATCTCCTCTACCCTTCGCGGGTCTCTGAGTCTGACATCTTGTGAACCCTGCCTGACAGCCTCGGCTTCCGGGTAGTAGGGTGGAGTGCGCCCTTCGGATGGAGGAAGAATCCGAACTGGTGGGACTGGCGCTGCATGATAAGGTTCCTGTGGTGCCGGGGGTGCTCCCGAAACCCTAGGAGTTGGGGCTCGAGTAGTGCTTCGGTAATGCACGTCGGGGACAAAAGCGGATGTTCCCCAGCCAGGGACTGTTGATGGCTGTGGATCTCGGCCAGCGTGAGCAACGCCTGAGGGGTGCCCAGGCTGGTTAGTGGGGGCCTGCCCACGAAGTTCTTCATTCCCCGTGGCAACCGGGGGTTGCGTTCCTGCAACGAAGTTGACCGGCGGGCTAGGAGAAGCCGCCGCTTGGTTCTGCGTGAGCGTTGCCAGCGTTCTAGTAATGGCTAGCAATTGCTCCTGCACCAGTTCATTGTGTCGTTTTATTGCTTCGATCTCTTGTCGCATAGGGTTGGCCGCTGGTCCCCTTGTGCGTGGAGCAGGCGGCTGACGCTGAGCGTTTTGGGAACTCTGAGTATTCTGTCGGGGTCGGAGATTTGGTGCCATGGTTTTCCGGTGGGGAAAAAGATGAGTTTACGAATAAAGCATGTAGAGATTAGTCGTTCCCACAGACGGCGCCAAACTGATGCTGCACTTTTTGACTCGCAACACGAGAGGGCTCCGTCACCTGTAGAACACTCAGAAAGATGATCAGAGGACCACCGGATTGGCTCCGGCGGTAGCCGCTCCGATGCTTAAGTAAGTAAGGGAATTGAAAGACTGTATTGAAAGTCAAAGAATGAGCATAAGAATCCAAAGCGTACCTCTAGGGTTTAATATATAAGCCGTGGTTCTCCTAATTTTGATTAGGTTTTGCCGCCACGAATATCGGGATTTGATCATCAGAGATTTGCAGTTACCTTGTGGAGCATCGAATCGTAGATGGAGATAACCATAGATAGTAGTTTCCGTGTTGAAGGCTGTTTCCTTATTCCCTGCTTAACGGCTGTTAAGGAAACCATAGATGCAGTGTCGAATAAATACTGTCCAGAACAGGAGGTCTGGACGATGTACATGAGAATATCCTGAATGCTTCATCTGTACTGTATGACCGAGTTCATCGGTTCTGAATGATATATAAATAAGAATGCCCCGAAGGCTTATGGCTGCTCTGTATGATAGACATATATGAGAATACCCCGAAGGCTTGTAGCTGTTCTGTATGACCGAAATATATGAGCTCTGTAGGATCGAAATTTGTTAATCTGATAGGCACACGTGTCTCAAACTGATTGGTGTGTCTGTTTATGGTATATCATTAAATAAATCATAACACATGTAACATAACATTTTTAAAAAAAACATACATTAAAAAAAAAAATTGCATTCTTCGAGCCAAATTATATACAGTGGCACAGTCTTGTCTATAATGCTTCTTTTGATTAGGAGAAATTGGAGATTAGAAAGTAAAAGTAAAAAAAAATAAAGTAAAAAAAAGGAAAGTGAAAAAGAAAATCTTCGATATCCATTTAGTTATGAAAGAAAATTTAAGAAAGTGTATTGAAAAAAAAATTCATATTCTAATTTTTTTTTTTCAATTGGTAAAAATAATTCATTTATATTGAAGAACGAAAACATGAAAAATATTATTAATATGAAAAAGAGTTCTCAAAAGATATTGTTACCTATTTCTTTAATAATGTGTATATATATATATATATACACACATTTGAGGATATTATTTAGCCTAGGAAACTTTTTGTATTGGATGTCCATTTGGTATCCAAATCATCACAGCCTAATACTTATTTGGTGAATCAAAATAATGATTATGACTGACAAACTGGTGAATCAGAAGTGCAGGTGACATGGAGGTGCCCAATCTTATGCCCTGATTCTAGTATTAGTTGTTTCGCCCAATCCTGCAAATCACCAAATTAGATACTCTCCGTGCTAGCTAATCAAATTGAGTTTGTGTCAATATCAAACTCAATTTGATTTCTTCTAAAATAAAAGAAAACAAAAAACAAAAAACAAAAAATAAAAATAAAATAAAAAATTCTACCCTAAAACACAAATCACTCTATTTTTTTTTTTTTTTGAAAATTTCAAGAATGGAATAAGGATCACAAGAAGCACAAAAATCAACTAGAAAAACTCTCCGGCAATGGCGCCAAAATTTGGTGTGCTATTGCAGGCAACCAAAAAATAAAACCTAAACTCCTAAAAATATATGTAGTAGTGGAAATAAGGATCGTTCCTACGGAGAGTATCTAGCCTAGTTTTATGCTATGTGAACAAGGATGGGAAGGGTTTGAGTATAAGGAAAACAATTTAAAAAAAAAATAACTAAGGAATAATTCAAATTAAAGTATCGAATTCAATCAACAGAACAAACATTGATCTAAATCAACATCCACCATCGAAATTTTACAATTGATCATCGATGCAAATATATATCAATTCACATTTTGAATATTCATCGTTGAAACTATTTTCCTATCTTTCCTTAGTCACAATTAATTAGAAAACAAGCGATCTAATTAACCCTAACTACTAAACAACCCATGACAAGCGTTAAAGGTTTAATCTAGTAGCAGTCTTAAGAATTAGAAAGATTGATGAAGCTAAACAACACAAGCATAAGCGATTGCATTTAATTTAGTCGAATGTTCTTCCTAAGATCTAGTAATTTCTGACGCAGCAAATCATTAAATCTTAGTTGCTTCACAAATTAGAGGGATCAAACAATTACGGATTTGATATTTAATCTAGCAATAGATTGCAATGAATAATAAACTAGTAGGCCTACAATCACGAAAATAATCATAGAAGAACATCCAATACTCAAAGCATAAATTGAACAATAAAAACAAATTAGATCTCACAGTTTTATTGATTCTGAGGCTTCCATTTCCTTCGACCAATTATAAAAGTTTAGCAATGCAAGGCCATAAAAACTTGAAGGAGAAATTAGAGAAGAGGGGAGAGAGAGAGAGAGAGAGAGAGAAAATCTGATCTTTCTCCTCCTTTTACACGTTAACATCTAGTGTTTGAAGCCCACTAGAAATCTCTATCTTAATTCCATAAGAAGTGTATAAGACATGGAATGTCATAACATAAACATACAATGATAGGCACAGTACAGTGAAGCAAATCATGAGATAATCAGTCAATAAGCATCCACTAAATAGAACAATGTCAATGGTGGGACAATAAAGGTGGCTACATACATGAGTACAAAGTTTTGGCAGTAATAGAAATAATGTGGCTTGGAAAACCACGTATAAGAGATAGGAATTTACTTACCTTATCAGTGCGTCTTAGTATTCCGTGACTTTCCCCTTTCTTTTTGAGTTTCGTATATATCAGTAAACACATTTCAGTTTTAATGACATTTATCAATTTGTACATCTCGCTACTCTAAGTATCCCTTTTACTAATTTAGGCTTTTCATAGTTTTCCATTTGGGCTTTTATACCAAAAGGGCATAATGGTCATTTTATATGTCTCTATTTTTTGGGTTTTGTTTTCACAATTCAGACTTCACCGTTGAGTCCAAAAGGTCTGAAATAATAAAAATTCACTATTTACTTAACTTAATTGGAGTCCATTTGACTCACATTTGACTTAGGGGCATTTTAGTTATTTTGGCATTTCTACGGGTATTTTATTTTTTGGGACTTCGTCTCATGAAACGGATCTCACTATTGGGTTCAGAAGGTTTGAAACAGTAAATTTACATTATTTATTTGACTCGTTTGCATATTGGGATTTATTTAAATAATAACTAATTTAATTAATTATTTAAATCAATTAAATGTAACTGGTAACTTAGATCACATGTGCCTTAGTGGCACAGTGGTCCGTGTTTCATTTAATGACCCTAAGGTCAGGGCTTCAAGCCGCGGGGGCAGCAGCCCCTGCGCAATTTTTTCTTTACTGTGTTACAAACCAAACAACGACCAATGGGTTAAAGTAGGGATAGGTTATTCCTATTCCGATTTCAATTCCTTAAGCCCTCAACCAAACACCCCAAATCCTGATTTTAATTTAAAACAACCCTTACACCAAAATGACGCAGTTTTCAGTCAAACCCAATATAACACGGTGCCGTTTAGGGCACTGTTCACTATCTTGCCCCACGGTTATCCGACGAAGCTCTGGTAGGGTTCCGGCGTCTTCTCCGGCGCCGACAACCCTTTCCCAATCGATTTTTTGACCAAACTCAATGTCGTTCCTTTAAAAATTTCATGGGGGTTTCATCTCCAACCTTAGCTTTGAGATTGGGTCACTTGATCCTCACGAAATCAAGAGAAACCGTAGCTCCGGCCAACTAGTTTCTTTCAATTTCACGCCTAGTTTCTAACTGTTTTGATTCAAGGTAATTTCTACACAACTTCTGCACCCTATATAAATATTTTCTAAGCATTCAAACCAAGGTTCATGCATAAAATCCCAAAACCCGAATCTATCATAGAAACCTACAACTGCCTATATCTCCCTCATCTTTTAACCATTTTACTTGATTCAACTTGCAATATGAACTAATTCTTATGCTTGTTAAGACCCTAAAATCGGATCTATCATTCATGCTTTAAAAAAATTTAAAATAGAATCGACCCAACTTACCTAGTTTCCACATTTGCGCAGTGTTTCCTCCTTCTTTGCTTTCCTACTTCTAATTCCACTTCCTCAGAACTTAGGCTTCGATTCAAGCCTCTTCTCCTCGGTTTTACTCATCCTTTTCTCACTTTTGATCAACTCATGCATATATCAGTTTGCGCCTCCCCCTTTTTCAACGCTCACTGTTCCTCTCTCTCTCTCTCTCTCTCTCCAATCCTTCTATTCTGCATCCTTATCAGTTCCATCTTTGTTTTGAATTTAAACTCCTCTTGATCCATACCACCCTCTCTCCATTATCTCTTTTGCTATGCATATATATATATATACATACACATACGGTTACTATATATATATATACATATATATATAGAAGTATGTATGTATGTATGTATGTATGTATTCCACTTCCGTATATACTCTAATATACACATACATACCCATCTTCATGTATATATATATATATATATATTTTCATTTATTCTTATTTTATTATTAAATTTTATTTTCCTTCTATTTTTATTTTTATTTTTATTCTAGTTTATTTTATTTTATTTACTTTATTTTGTTATTTTATTTTGGTATCCATTCATGACTTGCTCGGGCATTATCCATACTTTCGAACTATTGAGATTCCAAACCGTTCACTTTATTCAATATCAAAATAGAAAGCCCTAAAAAGAAGCCTAAAACATGGAGAAAATTAACCTAGAAATCTAGGGTGTTTCAAGAGTTCCAATTGTAACATAGCGAGGAGGACAACCCTGTGCAAGTTGGGTCTTCTAGCTCGGGTATAGGTATTGGTTTAGGTTTGATCTAGGGAATTAAATGGATTAGTTGATACATCGTCATTTGAGTATTGAGTTTTAAAAAAAATGCCCAACACAACTAAGGGATCTTGAACGCGAGACTTGCGGATAAGGGTAGAGAATCTGGACCACATGGACACTTAGATATATCTATCTTATTTTGTATACATATATATAAGATGGATGGGTGTCATGCCCTGAATTTTCAAAACCCAGAGAGTGATTGAAAATGAACTAAAAAGAATTAATTAAAATACAATTGAGTAGATTTAATTGATTAAACTTTAATTTTCCCATGTTTTCTAAAATTAAGAATGAAAAATACTAACTAAACTCACCCAAGATGAATTCCAAATACTAGTCAAATACCTCCACAACTAATGGTAAAAAATAGTCTAAGTCATGTCCAAGCATGACCTCCAAGACAGCCCAAAAAATGTCTCTAATGTGCCTTGAAACAATAGCCTAGAATGGCCGCAAATATTGTTCAAAAATAATTTAGAAGGTTGACCAAAAATAGCCTAAGACATGGGTAAAAAATAGCCAAAAAGAGGTTGCCCAAGGTGGCTCAAATTGATGGCTAAAGTAGGCTAAAAATACCTTAAGGCATAGACCAATGATAGGTCAAAAATCCTACCTAATGTGGTCTAAGGAAGTGGCCAAACATGGCCTATAATAATGACTAAAATGTGTCCTAACAAGGTGCCCAACATGGTTTGGTATAATGGCCAAAAGTGGCCTAAAAGGGTTCCAAAAGGGGGTGTATAACATAAAAGTGAATGGACTTGGAGGGTAAGTCATGGCATGCTTATAGCATGCCCAAGGAGTAGGTGTTCGTGGGGGAGGCACAGGCGCGCGGGCGTGCATAGTGAGGGAAGCCAGGCACGCAGGCCAGCACAGGTGCACGGGTAGGCACTCGAAGGCTCGCTAGAGTGCAACTAGGCGTACGGGCAGCCAGGTTGTGGGCTGCTAGTCTGCTGGGCCTTGGCCTAAAATCTGATTTTTTGACATTTTTGTACCCATTTCATTTTTTCATCACCACCCTTGGTGTGGGACCCTATAACATGTAAAATGATCATTTTACCCTTTTCCCCTTATTTTTTCGACCTTGAGTAATTTTGGACTAGTTTGCCTCTATTTTTCATTTCTTTACCTTTCTTTTTCCTCTTAATTCATTTAATTCCTTACTTAAAAAATCTAGACATGCTCTCCCACTCCACTCAACCTAGTTGCTATTTTTGAAAAATTTCACCATTGTTTCCTTTGTTTATTGGCCTTTTTCTTCATCCAATTCCTCTTCCTCATCCTTCTCAACACCAACAACGACACCTAATAGAACATTTATTTATACAATTCTATATTTTTAATATTCACAAGCATAAAGTAATTACTTGGAGCTCCATGCTCCTCATTCATATTCAACACACAATTCTATACCATCCAACATGAAATTAAGTTCATAACTTACACAAAGTCTAAACTTTAAACATGAAATAAACTTCATGGGGATTATACCCCTACATACAAAATATAGCCCTTAGGCCAAATATAATTCAAAATCCACTTCCCCCTCCATGCTTTAAGACTTTCTCAAGTCCCATTTGCTCTGAGTCTCATGTGAAAAATATAATCCCATGTAAGGTAAGTGTGACGACTTGTATGACATAATGTTAAATAAAAAATAAAGGTAAGTCGTGGCATATGCAAAGTGAATATTTGTGAGCTATAAACCTTCCAATTCACTAATGCAATGCAATGACAATATACATGACACACACATGCAACTCTATGCCCAGTATATGACTCGCTTCACGGTCCGCTCCTGTTGGAATGCATGCACCACTCATTAGCCAGATTTTGAGTTTTTCACCACAGGATCTACACTCTCATAATACATAGCACCAAAGTGCTCAACACACTTCAGGTTTCTAAAGATTCACAATATGCCAATAAGCCTTCATTTTTTCATGCAATTTCTATGAGGCATTTTATCAAACACATGGGGTGTACCTTAAATCAAGCATCATACATTAAGCAAATCATAACTTTCAAACCACAAGACTTTGCCTCTATGAACATAGGCTATAATCCAATCAATTATACATATGTTCATGTTACATGTTCACAACTTTATCAAATTCTCAAAGAATACACAAGTACACAAAGTACCAATACATTGAGCAAACCATAACTTTCAAACTACAAGACTTTGTCTACATGAACATAGGCTATAATGCAATCAATTATACATATATTCATGTTACATGTTCATCACTTTACCAAATTCTCAAGGAATACAAAAGTACACAAAGTACCAACCTTAGGTTTTCAAAGCAACTATATGCTAGGTGGTTTTCTAATATCAAGTAAGCATGTAAGTCATACAATCAACTTATAAAAACACCAATAAACTTAACTCTAGTCTTTACTTAGAAAAATATCATACCTAGAAGGGTTTTTTTCAATCCTAGGGAGTTGTGTTCACTTTGAAGCCGAACCAATCAGTAGGATTGTAGCCTTTGTGGTGGGAAACAACTTCCTAGAAGGAAGCCTTGAGAGATTCCAAGGCTAGAGATGAGTTTTGGAAGGTAGAAAGTTGAAAAACCTAGATTTTCTTCATAGTTTCTCTCCAAACTCGAGTTGCAGCACTTTTTCTAGCCAAATTATGAAGATTTTAACTCCTAAGTGGTTTATTTATACTAAAGGGTTAAGGGGTGAAAATACCCTTTTGCCCTTGATGAACCGCGAGATCCCGTTACACTATAGTTCCAAAATACCTCAAATTGATATTCTGCTTTAACCAAAGTTCTTAAAATTATTTTAAACGATATTTTTTTGAAAAAAAATATTTTTGCATGCTAGTGCGGCGGCCGGGTCTACCCGGGTTGGCCTTTTGGGCTTTTTTTTCAAACTATCTTTAATTTTGCTCAAATTCTCACAAAATGTGCATTTTAACATTCTAAGCATATTTTCCTTCTATGACATACTCAAATTATACTTTTAAACATGAATTATATTTAAATGATGCATATATAGTACCCTACCGGCAAATAATGCATGAATAGTGTCCTACCAGCAAAATGAAAAATTTATTCTGATTTTTCAGATTTTTACAATGGATGTAAGGAAACCTAACATGGATAGGTTCCCAAGGACAAACCACAGCTCCTGACTACCAATGTCCCACCCCAAGACATTCCCGAACACACGCTCACCATTTCATTATAACATCTGACCTAATTATATATGGAAATTAGGAATAATGGTGGCAATTATGACCCTAATAAGTGTGGGAACTTTACTTGAGACAAATAGTCTATGAATTTGAAGACAAATGCACAAGTGTGTACAATTGGTCATTAAATTGGAGATGATCAATCTTGAAAGTGTGATATAAGGATAAGGACTAATGTTTGGTAGTGAAAATTAATTGATGATCATTATTAATTAACTCATGAGTAATTTTGGGTGAACGTGTACACAAGTGCACTTGCTTAAAGACAAGGACCCTAAATTCATCTCTATAGTGGTAAGGCAATATGTAATGACCTATATATTATTATGGCACAAGAACATGATAAATTATGGTACACGATAAGTGTAGTGTAGGTACACCATATATACATATGAATATGATGTATATATACCTATATGGAAGAGAGATAAAGTGGAAAATTCCATAATTTTCCACTAAGCAAATCTGATTAAGAATTATACACATCATTAGAACCCTAACAACCATTACTGCTTGAGAGAATGAGCTTTTAACTTGAAGGGTGGCCAAAAATAGTGTTGGTTGGTCCCAGTGTGAAACTAACCTAGAAGGGGGGAGGGGGGTTTGAATAAGTATGTACAACTTTTTCAATATTTTTAGTTTTTCAACCACAACACTAATAGTTAATCAAATGGCTAAGAATATGAATTGCAAAATCAATTAATGATTATTAATAGAGTACAATCCAATCAATAATCACAAATTATTGAATATAGCAACCAAGTAGTGTTTGTTATATCATACCATCCAATACAAGCCTAATTGATCCACTAGTTTAATTATGATATCAATTTCACAATACAAATTGAATTTCAACTAAGTGATTAATTTTCAATTCCAAAATTTGAATTACAAATCATTTTTCACTATAAAGGTTTTCAAATACTCAATTAGTATTTAATTATCATATTATTGAAAACCTAATTATCAAGTTAGCAGAAGCAATTATGTCAAGCAAATTTAGAATTGTAAAGATGAAGAGAGTAGAATATGCAAACCAAGATAACGACTGAGAAACCACCATGGAAAACTAATCATGGTGGAAAACTTGTGAGCCAACCATGCTCGGGGAAGAATTCCACTATGATCAAGATCAAATTACAACACAAACAAGACACGGTCTTTGTAAAGAGCTGCATTTCATGGAAATGTCTCCACTTCAAGGATTAGGGTTACTCACCTATGATCTAGAGTCATAGTTACTTATTTACTCAACTTGCCTTGGCACCCGTCTTATTCCTATTTCCTTGATGTTGATCTTAAATCATGGATCAGAATACATTGATACTACATTAGTACATATCTCAGCTAAATTCTTTGCTTATTTAGTGATTTTAAAATCTTTTGGACTTAATCTTACTATTTAGGATTCCCTCACAATCTTTATTTAGGGTTCCTAACACTTCGTAGTTCATCGTGTGGGTTACTTTAGTCTTTAGGGTTATTTTGGTAATTTTTCCTTTATATCTTATTGTTCGTTATGTCGTTTGTCTAAACGAACTTCATTTTTTAGTCCAGACAGTCCTTAAAATATTAATACAAGTCTTTTTATTTTATTTATACTCTTCTGGTAGCTTCATTAAGTCTTAAGGATATATTTTTCATTTTTATTTTGTTTCGATGTTCTATTTTAGCTAAACGGACGTCACCGTTAGGTTCAGAATGTGAAAGATAATAAACTTGGCTTTTCCAGATCTTAATTAGCCTATCTATTGCTCATATAAAGTCTAGGGGCATTTTTATAATTTTACACTTTCATGCAGGACCATCTTCGGGTACCCGGATGCTCAGTTTTGACCTTACTGTTATGTTCAGAGGGGTCTAAAAATGTCAAATATGCCTCTTTCTATATTTTTCCGGTCTATCTAGTAGTCCGTACAATATTAAGGGTAGTTTGAGAATTTCACATTTTTAGGTATCTGTATTTTTGGTACTTTGTTTGACTAAACGGACCCTACTCTTTAGTCCAGAATGTCAAAAAATGTTAAGGTTGGTACTTTCATTGTCATCAAAGTTCAATTGGTAGCTTAATTAATGCATTAGGACATAATTAGAATTATTCTAGTTTGCCCGGTCATATTTTCTGGGGTCTAATTTCTTAAATTGGACTCTGCCATTGAGTTCAGAATGCCTAAAAATATTGGGTTGGACTCTTCTTGCATTTTAATTGGCCTTCATTTGGGGGGTGAAAATATAATTTCAAGAAGTTTAAACCTAAACGATTTGGTCTAGTCCGTTTGCAAGTGAATCGGTCTTATTTTTTCATGAACCAGCCGGTTCATTAGGCTTTTAGCATTATGATGACATCAACCTCTTCATAAAAAAAATGGCGACGTTTGGTTTTAAATTAGAATCCATTTTAAAAGGCTTAGGACCCGACCTGTATTCGGCCCGATCCAACCCGACCCAGACTATTCATCGTCTTTCTCGTGAAGACGTTACTGTTCATCATGAAACCCTGTAGAGATCTGAAAAAAATTAGGAAAAAGTTTTCGTTTTTGCTGGTAGGGCACTATTCATGCATTGTTTGTCGGTAGGGTGCTATACATGCATCATTAGGCATAAGTCATGTTTAGGAGCATAATTTGAGTATACCATAGAAGAAAAATATGTTTATAATGTTAAAACACACATCTTGTGTGAATTTGAGCCTAATCGGAAGTAGTTTAAAAAATTGGACTAAAAGGGCATCCTAGGTGGCCTGGGTGGAACCGGGCAACCCGCCCATGGGCGAAAATAAATTTTTTTGAAAATTTTCATTTAAAATAATTTTAAGAACTTTGGCTGAAGCAAAATGTCAAATTAAGGCGTTTAGGGATGGGTTGTAGTGTAACGGGGTTTTGAACTCATTAAGGGCAAAAGGGTCATTTTGCCCCCTTAGCCCCTTGACTATAAATACAACACTTAGTGTAAAAAAATCACAGATATGGTCTGGAGAAGCAGCAGCAGTCGTGCATGGAGAGAAAAGTGAAAGAAACCTAGGGTTTTCCAAGCTTCAAGCCACCAAAACACATCCCTAGGCTAGGATTCTCACAAGACTTCCTTCTAGGAAGTTGTTTGTCTCGTCAAGGGCTACATTCTCATAGATCGGTTTGGCTGCACAGTGAACATAACTCCCTAGGGTTGAGAAAAACCCTTTTAGGTACAATATCTTTCTAAGTAAAGAATAGGGTTAAGTTTAGGAGTGTTTTATATGTTGATTGAGTGATTTATATGTTTACTTGTTGTTAGAAAGTGACTTAGGATGTAGTTGCTTTGAAAAGCTTAGAGTTGGTAGTTTGTGTACCTATGTGTTCTTTGAGAATTTGTCAAAGTGATGAACATGTACCTTGTTTATATATTTGATTCATTACATTCTAACTTATGTTCATGTAGAGAAACTCTTATGGTGTGAGAGTTATGATTTATTCCATGTGTTGGTACTTTATGTATTTTATGATCTTTGAGAAATTGTTAAGGTTGTGAATATGTAATGTGTTTATATGTGAAATTGATTGGATTACATGTTAGTTTTATATAGACAAAGTTTTGTGAAATAAAAGTTATAGTTGCCTTAAGTACATTGCATTGTTTAAGGCATATACCATGTGTTTGATGAAATACTTGATTGAAAATTGCATAAAAAAATCCAGGCATATTGGCATTTGTGATTCTTTGAAAACATAGTGTGGGTTGAGCACTTGGTGCTATGTATTATGAGGGTGCAGATTCTGTGGTGAAAAACCCAAAATTGGCCATTGCATTGGTGCTTGATTAACCTAATAGGAGCGATCCGTGAAACAGGTAGTGGTACTCGATTGACCCAACGGGAGCGATCCGTGAAAGGAGACATGGGTATGGCATAGAGTTTGCATGGGTGTGTCACGCATATTGCCATTGCATTGTATTGATGAATTGGAAGGCATGTAGATTATAAATGTACACTTACACATGCCACGCCTTGAATCCTGTTCCTTGTATTGGCATTATGTCATACCAGCAGTTAAGCTGACCTCTCGTGGGATATCATATTACAGATGAGGCTCTCGGTACTTGAGTCTTGAGGAAGTCTTGAGGAAGTCTTGAAGAGCGGAGGAGACATGGACTATGAAGGATAATTGGCCCTTGGGGTATATTTTTGTATGTATGGGCATACGCCTAAAAGACTTGTGTTTTAATTTGGAAAAATAGTGAACTATAGGCTTTAGGCCATTTTAAAATGTAAGGGTTTAAACCCAAATGACATATTGTAATATCCCGACCCAAAAATACTAGGTCATAGGGCACGCGTTACGAGGTCATGAATAAAATATTGTATGAAATTAATCACCAGAAAATAATTAGTTAAGGTTGAATAATTACTTTCAAAGAGATTAATTAATTAACATATTGGAGTATATAAAATACACAATAAACACACTAAAGTGTGTTGTGTGTGTGTGTAGTGAAGTAAGTATATATATATATATATATATATATATATCTACCTATGTACATGTGTATAAGTATAATGTATAAATATATTTATATATGAAAATAAATTTATGTATAAAATAAAAGGAACCAAAATATCAAAAGTGTAGTGTGAGAGAATGTGTGATGTCTGCAGGATGTGTGTGTATCTTGGTGTATTAGTGTGTGTAAGATATATAATATATATATATATATACAAATATCATCACCCATTTAATGTAAAGGTTAATGTGGAAGAGAGAAATTTATGAGATGGGATAGGCAGCCGAAAATGGGGACTGAAATTGGGAAGGCTAGGAGTAGGCTGCAAACGTGTAGAGAGAGAGAATGGAGGAGAGAGAGAGAGGTCGGTTGCTTTTTCTTTAAAACCAAAGCAAGCAAAGCATGCTTGTTTCTTATGAAAGAAATCAAAAGAAAGAGAAACTGAGGAGAATAGAGGAAGAATTAGAAGTAGAAGAAGGTGAAAAACAGTGAAAAAGGTGAGAAAATGCCTAAACTTTTATTTTTCTCTCTCTAAAATAACTTGCATATGTGTAAGTAAAATCGACTGTTTTATGTGTATGATGTTTAAACTATATTTAGACCTGTTCAAGCATCAAATTAGAGCTTAAAAACAGTTAAAAACATGTAACCCACGAACAACCGCCATTAAAAGACCTTGCTCAAGCAAGTCTGAACCGACTTCCATCAAACTGGTTTTGGCTTACCAAAACTTCAAACAGAGACTAAGAGGGTTTTAAAAACCCTAATACCGATCAAAAATCCCAACAAAAGCCTATCAATGCTTGAGTTGCAGGTACGGGTTCAAAACCCCAACCTCACAAACTTACTTTTAAACCCATTTTTTCGAATGGGAAATGAAACTCCATGAAGTAGGGATCACAACAGAACCAACCTTGAGTTATTTAGCTCAAAAATGAGCATTTATGACACATGTATAGGTTTGATTATCAAACCTTCGAACGAGCAAATAGAACCTCTATGATTCCTCAAACGAATGCTAAAATATTCCTTGATGACCCAGAGATGATTTCCCATGAAAACAGTAGGGTTTAAGTTGGCCAAAATTCATGAAATTGAAAACATGGAAACCTGCAACTAGGGCAACGTAGGGGTCGAAGTGGGGAAGAAGACAGTGAGTTAACTCATTTTAAAATTTACCGAGTTGACTCGGACATGTGTCGGGACGAGATTAAGTCCACCGCATTAGTGGAACGACGGTGTTTCATATATGTTTTTAATTTTTAAAACGTTAGGGATGACGTCATCATAACGTTAGCATCACGTGGCAAACCGACTAAACCGATTGGTTTACAAAGGAACCGGACCGGTTCACTTAAACTTCAACCGAACCCACTGGTTTTCTGTTTTAAATTAAATCTAATGAACCAGAACTTTTCCTATTTGCGGATTGACCCCAGAACTTCTGGAAATCCTACTGTGGCCCAACTAATGGAAAATTTATGCAATTACACCCCTGGAAAATAATTAAATAATTAATTTAATTATTTAATAAATATGGTAAAATTACTATTTTACCCCTGAGTCATAAATGGGGCAAATGAAGTCCAAATTAAATAAGTGAATAGTGAATTTTAACTATTTTGGATATTCTGAAGCCAATGATAGGGTCCGTTTTACGAGATGAGGTCCCAAAAAATAAAGACACGTAAAGGGGTAAAATGACCAAAATACCCCTTGTCCAAAATTAAAAAGTTATTAGCGTATTCTTACTATCTCGGACCTTCTGAGTCCAATGGTGAGGTCCAAATTACGAAATAAAGTACGGAAAAACATGACACGTAAAAAGGTAAAATGACCATTTTGCCCTTTTCATACAAAAGTCTGAATTAAATTCTAGGAAAGCCTAAACTGACTTTCTTCGACGTTTCGGACTTAATAGTAGAGTCTATTCGACCCAAAAGAAATGTCTAAAATAAAAGACATAAAATTTGATGAATAGCATCTGTCAGATGACTACGAACTAAAGCATTGGCTGAAGTACTAAACTAAGGCACGTACGAGGAAATGAAATACGAAAAGACACGACACGTAAACATGTGAAGTAAATAAATTTAAATTAAAGTTAATGGAGCTACCAGAAGAGTATAAATTGAAATAAATTAAATTTCTAACACATTAAATTGTGTCATAGGTTAAGAGTACGAGTTAAATTAAGTACATATGAATTATGAGATCGTTTTAGGATCTAATACGAACTAAGCATAAGTTAAGCAACATCAATAGGTGTTATTATGGTGAATGTGAAGTTAATGAGGTTATTATGAATTGTTCTTAGGAACTACAAAGGAAGTGGGAAAGCGCATTATTAGCACTAACCCTAAAGGACCAAGGTGAGTAACCCTGTATTTGAAGTGGAGATTTAACTCCATGGATTTGAAAAGGTTTTAAGTTCAAAGAGATGAAGTGTTTTGAATTCCAAATTCAGTATTTACATGATTCAGTTTTAAATTGTTCTGTTCTTATAAACTCTATTATGACATGCTCAGGGAATGGTTTCTATCACAGTTTTCTTAAAACATATTTCAGCATGTCTAAAGTTTTAAATGCCAAATTATGTAAATTATTTTGAATTTGTTTATATCAAGTGTTTAAAGGATTTATTATGAAATTACGTACATGATGTTTTAAATGTTTATGAGAAGCACCTATTTGAAGAAGTCATGTATTAAATGTATTTGAATTTAAGAAAAGCTGTGCATAAGCACCACAGATTTCATGGGTTTCTTCGGAATTAAATTAATCCGAAATTCGATGGGATATTGAGTTGTACGGAACTCAATTGACTGTCAACTGCCAGGTAGCAGGATCTAATCCTCTAGGCATAAGATATCTTCACGAAACGTAAAGTGGGAATCTGGTTCGAAACGGATTCTATTAATGAAAAGTGATAAAAAAAAATGTATTGGAAATGGAAGCAGGTTTTACCCTCATTTTCACAGTACATATTTATGTGTTTTAAAGTTTATATACTTTATTGACAAAGTATGAGTTTAGCTTGAATACTTTTAACGTTTTAAAGCTATCTGTTTTATGAAATGCATATGTTTCGAGTTATATACTCTATTTAACGAAGTACGAGTTTAGCTTGAATACTTTAAATGTTTCAAAGCTATCTGTTTTATGAAATGCATATGTTTCGAGTTATATACTCTATTTGACGAAGTACGAGTTTAGCTTGAATACTTTAAATGTTTCAAGCTATCTGTTTTATGAAATGCATATGTTCTATGTTCAAGTATACGAGCAATTGGCAGTGAATGTTTTACAAACTCTTATGTACTAAAAACTACTGCTAATTGAAACCCCATGACAAATACTGGAATTTCTCACAAGCTTAGATTAGCTTACCCCGACTTTGTTCGGATCCCCCTTTCAGGTGATTAAGGGCAGTTTGGATTAGAAGACGATGATGAAGAATCTGCCGTTTTTGGAAGTTATGTTCAAGTAGTTTTTGTCTAGCACTACAAACATTAAGTATGAAATCTTGTATTAGTAAAGTGGTACCCTGTTATATATAAGCCCCACAGGGCAATTAAACATGTATTGTTTATAAAGTTTTAAAATTTTAGTTATACTATGAATGTTAAATCATGTATGCTATGTAAAGAGCAGTAGTACCGGACGGATGTGCGTAATTTAAAACTAAAAAAAGAAAAGAAAAAGTTTTTCACGCTTCCGCAAAACACATGTCGCACATCTATTCGATACCGCTGCTTATGTGAGCCTTCGCCCTAAGGCCTCCGGGCTTGAGGGTGGCGGTCACGATGCGAGATCCGCACAGGGTGGGTTTCGGGTCGTGACACATATAGGATATGTTTATTTAATGAGCATCATATGTATATGTTGAGAACATTAGATGTACGTTTAATTTTAATGAACTTGTGGCTATCGAGTGAGGATGGAATGTGCAATGCTTGTATACATGAATGGTTGCAAAATATTAGGTGGATAATGCTTATAAAATAAAGGAGATTATGTCAAAAGTTTGGGAAATTTAAAAGATTTGTTAGGTGTGTAAAACACCCTTTAAATAGGTGGGAAAGGTGTCAAAAAGAGGGGGTTAAAAACCTTGAAGAAATGAGCTAAAAATGGGGAAAAAGTGGCCTTCAAAACTTAGGAAAAAAATTGACAAAACAGGGAAAATTAGTTGCAGCAAACAGAGAAATTTAGCCGCAGCAATTATACTGTTGCTACAGTGAAATTGTAGGAAAACAGCCCAAGACAGCAAGTCAGCCCCAGCCCCAGCCGCGCACTAGCCCACTGCCTTACTCGCGCTGCGCCCCACACGCCTGCCTGCTAGCCCACGCCGCGCCCTACCGCCTTGCTATGGCCTGCCCCATGCGCGATAGCCTGCTGCACCCCTTGACACCTGCCCCTTTGGCCAACTTTTTGAGCCATGTTTGGGCACATTTTTAGACCATGTTTGGCACCCTATTGGGCCATGTTTGGCCAACCTTTGGGCCATGTTTGGCCACCCTTTTAGGCTATTTTTGGTCACCTTTTTGGGTCATGTTTGGCCCCCCTTATTGAGTTATGTTTGGCCACTCTCATGGGCTATATTTGGTCACTTCCTTAGACAATTTTTGGTGAACTTCTTGAACCATTCTTGGCCTATGTCCAAAGGCATTTAGGGCCCATTTGGGCCATTATTTCAAGGCATGTTTAGAGAGACTTTGGGGCCATTTTGGGAGCTATTTTGAACATGACTTAAACTATTTTGAACATTAATTGGGAGGGATGTTTGAGTAACATTAGGAGACTATTTTGGTTGAGTCATTTAGCAAGCCTTCATTTTTAATTTTGGGAAAACATGGGAAATGAATGAATAATCAATTAATCCACCTTAATGACCTTTCACTTACTTTTCTTCTTTCATTTCACTCACTCCCCAAGTTTGTGAAAATTCGGGGTGTGACAAACCCTAATTTTTTTCTATTATATTTCATGAGTTTCTAGTGATGGATTCTTTTTGTTTTCATCATCAATCGTCGTCCCTAAGCTTTTACTCCATTTTGGCATTGGTTTCATGTGTCAAAACAAGCTCAGTTTGAGCTTTGATAATGGAAACTGTGAATTTCCTCATTCAAGCTCGTTTCTCTACTAAATTATGCGAGGTTTGGACCATTGTGCTCCTCTGATATTGGGGTTCCATTCTCAGTTTATAAAACTAGGTTTAAGTCTTGATTTGAGAGGTTGGGTTTTAAGACCAAAACTTGTAACTTGATTTTTCTTTCTTGTTTCTAATCTATTTGGGCTGATTTTTCTGGATTTAGGATTCTTGTAACATCTAGTTCCGTTTCCAATCATCTAATTTTGATTTATTTAAGGTCGAATCAAACATAGTTTGAAGCTTACCTTAATGGCAGTTGGGTGTTGATTCTGCCATTTTAGTGGCTTAAATTCATGCAAAGCTACTCTATTATGCATAGAAAGCATTCAGAAATCCAAATAAATTGAAGACGATTCAATTCTAACCTGGTTGGAAGTTTTTCCAACTTTCTTTCTCTAGATAAAGATAAAAATCCCTTCTTTTGATTCCTTTTTCAGCCAGTCTTTGCTTCCTACTTTCACTTTCACTACAAAGCCCTTTTAGGGTTTCCATATGTATTGTGTATATATATATATATATGTATAGCTTCCACTACATCTCTCTCTCTCTCTCTCTCTCTCTCTCTCTCTCTCTCTCTCTCTCTCTTTTACATGCAGCCTTTTATGGATGCTATAGGGTGCAGGAATCCACCACCCCTCACAAGCTTCTCCAACAAGTTGTTGGATAGCCCACTTTGCTGCTTCTCCCCTCCACTCACATTCACACACTTCACCTCACAGACACATGCCTCATACAACTAATACACACACACACACACACACTTCCTCCTATGCTTCTGCCTCACACACACACACACACACTATTATGTGTATGTGTGTGTATATATATATGTGTGTGTATAAATATATATATGTGTGAATTTTATGTGTGTGTGTATATATATATAGGTATGTACTCTTTTATATACATATTTAATACATGGCGTGTGGTTGAGCCATCTCTGTCATGTCTAAAGCACATGATATTTTAAAAATAATTTTTAATTATTTTTACGTAATTTTTCATTATTATAAACATTTATTTCATAATTATTTTCACACACTTACACACTTTAGTGTGTGTATTTGGGCTCCTAATGTTATATATATAGGCTACCATAATTTTTGGGATATATATGTATTTTTCTTATATTTTTATGTATTTATTTTACATTTTTTTCTAATTTTTTTAATAATTTATAATATTTGGTGTACTATTTTCCTCCTTAGGTTAGTGATATATGATCACGTCACCCACTAATCTTGCTAAACTAGGTTAGGTTAGGTCGACTTTAAATATTCATGAAAAATATCTATTGAAGAAGCCATGTGATAAGTTATATATATTTCATGTTTTAAATATTCATGAAAAATATCTATTGAAGAAACCATGTAATAAATGTTTTACAAGATAAATGGTGTTTAAAGCACCCCCTATGATGGTTGAAATCCTTCGGGATTCAACAGTAAATGCCAGGTAGCAGGATCTGATCCCCTTGGTACGGGATATCTCTATTGTAGCATTGCAGCATTGTGGTAAAATGGGAGTCTGGTTCGAAACAAATTCCACCTAATTAAAGAGAAAAGATGACAAATGTTTTTGGAAATAGAAGCAGGTTTTACCCCCATTTTCCTATACATGTTTATATGTTTTGAAGTAACGATTTCGAAACTGTAAGCACGTTTTTACCCCCATTTTATTATATGTGTTTATGTGATTTTAAATTGCATATATTCTACTTGAAGAAATGTGTATTTAGCTTGAATACTTTAAATGTTTCAAAGCTATATGTTTTTAAGAATGCATATACTCTGTGTTCTAAAATGTATGTGCAATTGGTAGTGAGTATTTTATAAACTCTCATGTGCTAAACCACTACCAGTTGAAAACCCCATGACGAATGTAGGAATTACTCACAAGCTTAGATTAGCTTACCCGGATTTATATCTGCCCCCTTTCAGGTAAATGATGGCAGCTTGATCTTGATGGCGATGATGATAAGCCTATCTATTTTGGAAGAAGAGTTAGGCAACTAATCACAGGACTAGCAATTCTCTTGGGGATGTACTATGAAGTTAGCAATATTTTATATTTGGAAGTATTTCGCTATTGTGTATTAAGTCTCGTGAAACAGTTAAACATGTATTAATTATGAAGCCTTTAAGTTTTTAGTTATGCTCTGAATGTATGATCATGTGTACCATTGTGAATAGCGGCAGTATCGGACGGATGTGCAAATTTTAAAATGAGAAAAGAAAAGAAAAAGTTTTTCACGCTTCCGCAACCACATGAAGCACATCTATTCGATACCGCTGCAGATGCGAGCCTCGTCTCGAGGCCTTCGGGCCTTAGGGCGGTGGTCCCGATCCGGGATCCGCGCGAGGCAGATTTTGGGTCGTGACAGAATGTTTTTATTGACTGTGCTTTATATGGATGTACATTGAAGGAAATGAATGCAAGTTTGGGTTGAATCCGTTAGATTATTCTTTATTTCTTTATTATTTTATTTTCCTTTCATCTCGTCAGTCGCACCACGGGTTCACTGGAATTCGGGGCGTGACAACGTCGTATCAGAGCCTAGGTTCGAATACCTAGGGACAGTGGGATGAGTTTAGACTTTCAGTGTTGGGAGACTTTGGGTTGTATGTTTTATGTGTGCGTGTTACACGGGTGTGCACGAGTGTAAACTATACTTAACTTCCTGATAGATAGGGAGCCTATGAGTTGTTTGATGGGGTGGTTGACTAAGATTAGAAATGCGTGACCGTATACCTTATGGGATAGGCCGTGTGCCTAGTTATTGAGATGTAGGTCGTACACTTAATTATCTATACGATAGGCCGTATGCCTAGTTATTTATGGGATAATTTATGCACCTAGTTATCTATATGATAGGTCGTATACCTAGTTATTTATGAGATAGACCGTGGACTTGGTTATATACATAGTTGGTTGTGTTCCCACATGTATTTGCATGTTCTTGGAATGGATTGTATATTTTCATGTTTATGTGTTGGTTGTTGATTGTGGCTTGTTGAATTTTGTATGTGTGTGCTAGGTTAGTGACCGATTTTCATGGATTATAGTATTATGACTATGATATGTATACAGACTGGATTGGTCTCAGGTTTTGCGTTACAGTTGATGGATGGCACCCCATCAGCCAGTAACAAAAGGAGCTGTGATCCATGAAGGGTTATCACCTAGCTATAAAAGTAAGAAAAGAATAAAAGCCACATCAAAACTTAAAATGCTAAAACAAGAATTTAGACTTGTGGAACTTTTGTGTATGGATTGGATGATGGATACTCCGAGTGCTTACCTTTAAAATTTTTGAGATGTCCTTGGGTTAAACCCTGTTTATGAAAGAAAAGGTCTTATTTTCGAATAGCATTCACTTAGGGTTAAGTATTGGTAGGCTAGTTGAACACTAGCGTGACTAGAGTATGCGTATATTGTATTGTTTAAATAAATTCGTTCTTTACAAAAGACGGCGTTAAAACTCAGTATAAATTGTTTAAAGTAACCAACGGGTAGAAATGGTTGACGTTAGTTATGTAGGTATTGATTAGGCAAGTGTTATAACAAGTTATATTTGTTATTTGTGAAGTGTGAGTTGTTGGCAAGCAAATGTTTAGTATTCATCTAACTATCTATGTATAATATGTGAGGGGAGGTGTTAATATTTTTTTCCTTGGACTTGTAGACTCATGCCACCGAGACGGACTCCTTCGAGGGCTGGACCACCTAGGCGGGGTAG
Source organism: Nyssa sinensis (assembly GCA_008638375.1). Lineage (NCBI taxonomy): Eukaryota > Viridiplantae > Streptophyta > Magnoliopsida > Cornales > Nyssaceae > Nyssa > Nyssa sinensis. The sequence continues at coordinate 3,559,797 of CM018037.1, forward strand.
ACCTAGGGCGATTGCCCTACCTCGGCGTGGCAGACCCAGAGCTGTTACTCCTGAGCATAACACAGCAGAGAAGGCTGCTGCTCCTGCTCCTGCTCCTGTACCAGCACCTGCTCCAGCTCTTGCCCCAGACTTGGTAGGGGAGGTAGAGCAGACTATTAGCGCCAGAGACATGGCAGCCATGTTTCAGGAGTGCCTTCACGCTATCCAAGAGACGAGGTCTACTGGAGGAGAGACATGGGATACCTTCGTGATGAAGGTGTTCTAGAGGATGAGGCCTCCCACATTTCCAGGACAGCCTGATCCATTAGTTGCAGAGGAATGGTTGAGACAGATCACTAGGATTTTGGACTCACAAGAGATTACTGAGCCACACCTGAGGATTCAATGTGCCACCTTTCAGTTCACTGAGTTGGCTAGCCAGTGGTGGGAGGTAGTCGCTGACCGATTTCACCGTTTTGGCGAGGGTTGGGATGCATTTGTGGCCATGTTCAATGACCACTATTTCCCACAGACTGCCAGGATTGGGTTTAGGGAGGAGTTTAAGACACTTATTCAGGGGGATATGACAGTGACCCAGTACGAGTCCCGTTTCACTGCACTGGGGAGGTTTGCTCCACACATCATTGGGCGAGAGGAGTTGAAGGTTTACCATTTTCTCAAGGGGCTGAAGACCTTTATTAGAGAAATGTTGGCAAGCCACATTATGGAGACCTATGAGGAGGCAGTGATCAAGGCCGCTAGAGTTGAGAGAGAGTTGGCTGACCTTAGAAGGATTAGAGAGTCCCGGACCCAGGGTAGGGCAGCCACAGCACAGATGTCCACACCTGCCCAGCGTACTATGCCTACCTTGACCCACACTGGTAGGAGACTGTTGAAGAGATTCCGGACCAATACGCCTTCTATATCGACATCACAGGGGTCTATTCGGCCCTTAGCCCCCCAGTCTATTATGTCTGTTACTCCTCGAAGGGGGGCATACCAGGGAACCATTACATGTTACCAGTGTAGACAACCTGGCCATAAAGTGACCGATTGCCCACAAGGGGATCCTAGTCAGGGGTGGGAAACCCCACGGCTTTGCTATACATGCCACCAGACAGGTCATGTTAAGGCCAACTACCCTCAAGGGCAGACCTCACAGGGTTCGCAGAGGCTGCCTGATTATCAGCCCATTCAGACATCTCTGCCACTACCACGGATAAACTATGGACCCCCAGCACCGCATTTTCAGCCTGCACTCTCGATGCAGAGCGTTAGGACCCCTGGACAGAGAGAGGGGGGTAGGCAGAACCAGACCACCCAGAGTCGCGTTTAGGCAGTAGCCGCACCTGAGGCACCTACTTCTGGACCTCCTACGGTTTGAGGTATATCCATTATTTTTAATTCACGGATTAGCGTATTGATAGATTTTAGTGCATCTCATTCACTCATGTTTGCCATGCTTATTCGTGTATCTGCATATTCTTGAGATGGATTTGAATACTTGGGTGCATATGTGGTAGGCTACATGTTAGCTATTGGATGTCACTTGTTGATTTTATATGTGAGTATGCTAGTTTAGTACCTGTGATCGTACCGTGACCATAATTTTATATGCTGACTGGTTGTCATTAATGCGTACATAAGAAAATGTTTAATCATGCTTATATGTAAGTGCATTTGATGCATGTGTGTAAAGATTGATATATGTATTCATGATTTAAACTGAGGAAGAGTTTAACTAACATTTTATTCTTTTGGACCTTGGAACGTTGCTTTAAGTTTTATGATTATAATGCTGGGAACTGTGTTACTGAATTACATTGTGGTATGGGTGATGTGTCGATGATGCTATTGTGATAAATCACTAGGTGATTTCATGGGTAACTTCGAGATTTGTTAGATGGTCAGTGAGTATGTGAGGGACTTTGGGGTACCCTTATGAACATTGAGGATTTTTCCTTTATTTTGTTATTGTGTTGAATTGTTGAGGTGGGTCATGATGCTTGGATAGGTTTGGAAAAAATTAGCAATGATAAGCCAACAAGTTTTGAGCGTTACGTTAGGTATTATGCCATATGGAGTGGGCCGTTACAGATGGGATCAGGACTAGACCCTAGCAGGGAATGGGGGGATGTCTGCACACTGCTGCATGCCTGCCTAAGTGGACGAGGTTCCTTTGGGGGGAGAGAGTAATGTATTCCACATCGCCTAGCTGAGAGAGAGATCAATGATCCATAGGTAAGGCTACACGTCTCCATGACACAATAACATTTTGAGCTGATCATTCTAAAATTTTTTTTTTTGGATATTAGGTTGTTAAATGGCATTATAGTACAAGGGAGGTATTAATGACATTGTGAGGAACTATTAAATAATTGCATGGTTTGATTTGAGGTTGATTGGATGATCGTCGCGTGCATAGGAGATCTTGGAGTATCATTGTGAACATTAAGTTTTATTTTATTTTGTTTTAAATTTCGGGACGAAATTTCTTTAAGGAGGGAAGGATGTAATAACCTCAAAATTTTTTTTAAAAAATAATTTTGTTGGTTATTATTGTTATTAGTATTTATTATTATTATTATTATTATTATTATTATTATGTAGAGGTGGCTAAATACAGGTATATGTGTGGCTGTACATGGCCTGATGTGTGTGCATGAGAGGTGTAATATATAAACATATATAAATTACCAAATGTCAACTTTGCATTTAATGCAAAGTTGCATTGGTGAAGGGAAAGGTGGCTTGAGCAGAGAAGAGGTCAGGGTAGTGGGGCTGGTTGCAGGAAGCTGGCGTGACAGAGTGGACAAGCTTGAGTGTATATGAGTGTATATCTGTGAGTTAGAGAAAGAAAAAAAAAATTAGAAGATCAGAAAGAAAGAAAGGGAGGGAGGGAGGGAGGGAGAGAGAGAGGGAGGGAGTTCTGGAAAGAAAGAAAGAGATCTTGGTGCTTGAGACCAAGAGGGTCGAAACAGAAGAGAGGATAGGGGACCTGCAACCAGAGAGAAATATCAAAAAAAATTGGTAAGCCTCATTTAGTTCTGTTTTTTTTTTTTTTTTTTTCCAGTCTTAAATATGTTGCTTAATTTTAATTATGGGGCCTTGTGGGGTATAGAAAAGGGGAAATAACGCAAAAAGAATGTGAAGAAACGGTCGAGGAATAAGTGAGAAAATGCGAGTTATAGGCCTACGGTTAAGCTTCAAATTATTGTTACTTTTATGCGTTAAAAACTTGATATGAATGATTGGGCTTAACTCTCATAGGTGCAGAAATATATTAGCCAAAAAATGAAATGAAAACAGTGGGGAAATGGCCACCAAAAAGGGAAAATACCAGTGGCAGGAAATCTGGCATGCGTGGCCGGAATCTGGGCATGCATGTTGAGAAAAAACCGTTTGGGTTGGGGCTGAAATATACTTTGAAAAATTGCTTAAGGTCCTAGAAGTTTTTTGGTGTAAAGATAAGAAGATTTGGAAGTGAGAATCATGAGAAAAATATAAAATAAAATAAAATAGAGGGGTCGCCGTCCGGCGACCATGGCTGGAGGGGACGACCGGCTATTGGCCGGAAAACCGTTGGGGACGAAGGGGCTAAAGTCGAGCCTGTTCTTAATTAAAATGGATGGGCTGCTTTAGTTTTTTTTTTGGTGATTGGGCTCTTAGTGTGTTTGTTTAATTTTAAAAAGAAATTGGGCCTGTGTTAGTTTGGGCCCAACTGGTTTAATTAAAAAGACTTGGCCCAACAATCAAAATAAATGAAAAGGAAAAAAAAAAAGGGTGGCTGCCGAGACTTGAACCCGCGTGGGGCACGTGGGGGCTGGGCGCATGACCGTGTGAGACAGGACAATCCTGTCTCTCTTTTTGCACTGAATAAATATATATATATATATAGTACATTTAACTTTATTTAATTAATCAAATTGTTTAATTAAATTAAATATCCCGAAATGGCCTGGAGCCCAAATACGACAAGTCATATATGTTTTCTTACTATCTTGGACCTCCTAAGGCCAAGGGTGAGGTCCGTGATGCGAGACAAGGTCTTGAAAAATAAAAGACCCGTGGAACCCTTAAAAATTACCAAAACGCCCCTGAGTCAAAACACAGTCAAACGAACCCCAATTGAAATGAACGAATAGTCAATTCTTATTATTTCGAACATTCCGAACTCAACCGTGAGGTTCGATTTATGAGAAGAGGTCTTGGGATATAAGAACCTGTAAAAGTACGAAATGACTGTTTTGCCCTTTTTAGCTCGGATGTCCGAATTAAATTCCGCGAAAGCCTAAACCTATTTTTTTCGACGTTCCGAATAGAACAGTAGAGTTTAATTTAGAAAATTAGAAGATTATAAAATAAGGACATAAAATTTGATGAATAGCATAATTTAAGTAGCAATTGAACTGAGTTGTATTTCATGATTTTAGGAACACGAAAAGGCAAGGAGAAGGTGGTCTGACCTTCTGTATTTTCACTGTAGTTCTGCCACACAACGAGTACGTCTTCCTGAGTTGAGACAAACCATCAGGTATGGTGTATTGTGCTAAGTAAGGAATAGAATTAAGTTTAGGAATGATTTGCATGTTGATTGAATGAATCATATAATTATTTGTTTGATGCTAGAAAAATCACATAAGGAATGTTGTTTTAAAAAGAAATCTTGAGTTGATTGTTTACGTTGCTTATGTGCTTCTTGCTGCTCTACGGAGATATGATTCGTTCTATGTGTTGGGTTGTACGTAATCTATATTTTTAGGGAGTTGTTAAGATAGTGAACACATGGCTTGAGTATGCATTTTCGTTGATCATGTATTGCATGCATTCATGTGGAAGATGTTGTTTTATCCAGATGTTGTGATTGCTTTAAGTGGAATACATTGTTTAAAGACATGCTCTATGTGTTGGTAAAATTACTTATCTGAGATTATATTATTGCATGATGGAATTAAGGCATATTGGCATAGTGTGATGCATTGAAAGCATAGTATGGGTTGAGCACGTGGTGCTAGACATGGTACTCAACTTCCATCAGATGTGTTCTGAAAACGAGACATGGTACTCAGCTTCCATCAGATGTATTCCGAAAATGAGACATGGTACTCAGCTTCCATCGAATGTGTTCCGAAAATGAGACATGGACATGGCATAGATTTGACATGGTTGTGGCATAGAGTGGTGTGGGTGTTTCATAGGCATTGTCACTACATTGCATGGATAATATGGATGGCATGTGGATTATTACTATTACGTGGCATGGACGATTTGGATAGCATGTGGATTATTGTTATTACATTGCATAGATGATATTGAATAACATGTAGAAATAACTATACACTTGCACATGCCACGCCTTAAATTATATTAATGAGTTGATGACGTGTAGATTATTGCTAGTACGTTGTATGAATGATATTGAATGACATGTAGAAATAACTGTACACTTGCACATGCCACGCCCTTAATTTTGTTCCTTGCATTAGCATTATATCATACCAGCAGTTGAGCTGACCCATACGTGGGATAACTCTCCACAGATGACGTTCCTGGCACTCGAGACTTAAGGAAGTCTTGTAGAGTGGAGGAGACAGGAGCTTAGAATGATCTTGGTTCTTGGGAGCACACTTCGAGATGTATTGATATTGTATAAGGGTTTAAGCCCGAATGACATGTTGAATGTTTTTATTGACTGTGCTTTTTATGGATGTACATTGAATGAAATGAATGCAAGTTTGGGTTGAATCCGTTAAATTATTCTTTATTTCTTTATTATTTTATTTTCCTTTCGTCTCGTCAGTCGCGCCACGAGTTCACTGGAATTCGGGGCGTGACAGCAGCCGAGGATGAGAAAATTGTAAAACCTTAAGAATCCGCACCTAGAGAAGGTAATGGAATCCACACCAATACCAAAGAAACAAATTTTCATTGAACCAAAATCTGAGTTTTCAAGTACAATCACCCTTTTTATAAATAAACTGCAAAAATAAACTACCAAAAAGATAAGCACTTAAATTATAAAATTTAAAATTCAAAAATATAATCATAAATCCTATCCTCTCCTCTACGATCAAAGATATATAGCCTGTGGGCCTTTCATGCTCCCTATCACACATCCTTGATTTGGTTTTCCATTATACCATAAGGACCAAGGTGTCGAAGCATTGTAAGCAAATGGAAGTGAACACTAATTTATTTTTGTCAAGGCTAGTCTAAGATTATGAATGTGAAAACAAATGCCGGGCTGCCAATATAACTATGCCATAGAAAAATAGAATTTCATATTCATGAATGACCAAAAAGGTTTCCAATATTGTGGCATGAACAGTTATGCCTGATTCAATGAAGCGTGTGGATGAATGGCAACTGCAAACAGTTTGAGTTACACTATACAAATGGCAGAGCGAGATGGAGGTGGTTTGCCAACATGGCAACCGTCAATGCTTGGATATAAAAGGGCAAACAGTTCTTCTCCCAAATTTGACCAGACAAGACCAATCATCTTTGTTAACTTTTCTACGGTGTTTCCTTTCATACTTAACTTAATTTGGCCTTTAAAAACTCTAGAGTTGTAATTTAGGCCTTAGTTCAATAGTTCTTAGTTTAAATCAATTGTTCCATTGTTTTATTTCGTTTCAACAATTTGATTCACCTTGTAAAGTTGTAATAACACTGATGTTAGATTTGTTTGCAAATCTTTTGAATTTGAAGATATATCAGTATTGCAAATTTCAATGTGATTTCAGCTTATTTTGAGCACTTAGTTTATTGAGCATCGTGTTTTAAGTTTATCAAACTCCAAACTATTTGGTAAAAAAAAGTCATCTTCGTCTTCATTGAGGCTGCAAAAACCTTAAGGGAATCTAATCCCTACGTCTCAGTGATCACCTAAAAACATTAGACTAATTTAGTCAATTAGGGATATTTTGGTCTCACCTAGAGCAATTGGGGCTCTGGTATGACGTACATTTAAATTAGCCAACTGATTTTCTTTGCTCGAGATTGATAGTCATAACATATGCTTTATCTGCTTCTTAAAGGCAGTGCTTCCATATGCAATTGGCTCGACATTTTTCTTAATCCATTGAATGGAAAGTGACTTTATTTTTTAGTAGAAACACAAGTTGATAAGATCTAACCACCTAGTTCTTATTCTCCTTGAATCATGCCAGGTTTCAACTTAGAAAGTAAATAAAGCTAATTCTACCATTGAAATGCATCATATTTTCATACTAGGATTGTGACTTCCTTTTCATAGATAATTACATGAAAATTATAAAGTAATTGTTATGCTAGATGTCCCATCATATTGATTATTCTCTTCTTTTAAGGCCCTATAGCCTATCTAGTTGCATTGGTCCTCTAGTTATTGACAACCATTGCTCGTTGATGGTTGTAAAAAACTAGACACTCACTGGTACTCTAGATGTCCCATCATATTGATTCTTCTCTTCTTTTAAAACCCCATAGCGTATCTTGCTGCATTGGTTCTCCAGTGATTGACAACCATTGGCACTTATAAAAAAAGAGAAAATATTACTTACCCAAGGAAAAAATAAAAAAAATAACCCAAGAAAACCATTGGTACAATATCAGTTTTTTTCTTTTTTTATATAAGTAAAGATGTATTAGAAAAGCGCCCAAGGGGGACGCACCACATTACAAAGAGGAATATACACTTAAGGCCCCAATAATCCCAAAAAATCTACAAAAAGCCAAACAGACAAGGGCCGGATCTTTTTGGCCCAAAGAAACAAAAGACGTAAAAAATCATCTTTTAAGACTAGGGATCATCCTCCAAATCCTTTTCTATCCTTCCTGACCTGCATCCCTCCCCAACATGAAAAAATCTCTATCAGCCTACACTGCATTACCCAAGAGAGCCTAAAAATAGACATGACAATGTTCCACAGACCGATTGCTACTGTGCAATGAATCAACAGGTGATCGCAAGATTCCCCTTCTCCCTTACACATGTAACACCTTCCTGCCAGCTGGAAGCCCCTCCTCTGAAGAGTATCAATAGTCATAAGAGCTCCCTACAAAGCTACCCATACAAATAAAGAGACTTTTGTAGGGAACCCCGAATTCCACACCATCTTCCAAGGATACTGCTCTCCCTTGTCTCCCACCAACATCATATAAAAAGACCTAACTGAAAACAAACCCCAGGGGTCCAGAGTCCACACCAAACAATCTTCCTCTTACAACTCACTTCTAACTCCGTTGAGAACACTTGTCAGCTCTCCCACCTCCTCCAACTCCCAGTCGAAAAAATGACGTTTGAAAATAGGTGTCCATACCACCTCTCTACCAACACGAGAAGCATAATCAGCCACCAATGCTTCAAGAGAGGAAGCCAAGGCAAATAGCTGCTGAAAGTCCTCCTTCAGTGACCTATTCCCAGACCAAAAGTCCTCCCAAAACCGAATTGTATAGCCTCTCCCAATTCCGAACATCACCAACCTCTTCAAGTCCACCGCACCCTCTTGGATAGCTTTTCAAAGGCTGTAGCCTCCAAGGCCCACTACCTCGCCCAAGAACCAACTCATCCTATTATACCCGTACTTCACTCTCACCAACTCTCTCCAAAACATATCCCTCTCCCCTCCATACCTCCAGAGCCATTCCCCGAGTAAAGCCTTGTTGAACATCCTCAAGTTCTTCGCGCCTAACCCCTCTTGCTTAATAGGAGTCATCACCTTCTCTCATTTCAGCAAATGAATCATTTTTTCCTCCTCCATCCCATTCCGTAGAAAGTCTTGCTGAATCTTGTCCAGCTGTCGTACAATATCAGTTTTAAGTCAATCTCATCAAACTGTTATAGAAAACAAGAAGGAAAAGAAATAAAACATATGAAGTTATCAATCTGTTTACTTGCAATACATGGTAGATACCTTATGAACTCTAAAACAAATGTTCTTTATTTCCCTTCCCTGGAAGAAAGAGAATGTTTTTGTTTCTTGACTGATAATTTGCAAGATTTTCACAACGTTGATAAAAATAAGAAGGAAAAAAATTGATAAAATTTTTCACTTGTATTCAGGCGGGCCATACTATACATGGGACTTGGGTTTGCATAAACTGCAAGACCCAATTTATGGAGGATAAAACCATGCTTTCCATTTCTGTTACATAGTTCAGTGGATTTTCTTTTCTGATCATTTTAGTTAGTGTTTCTTATGGAAATGAGCATGCATTTCAAGTTCTTCTGTCATGTAGGTATTAGACACCTAACTTTGTGCCATTGTTTTTATGTTATTTGCAGTGTTAGTTCTTACATGCTGCTATTGGTCTTGCAGGTGCCCGACTTGCCGAAATTATAAGGTATTTACTTGCTTTATTGGTGTTTATCATCTTATATTTTATTTTCTTATGTTTCTTATTGCTTTAGCCATAACTTTGTAGCCAAACTATAAAAAGTGGCAAGGCTTTTCAATGGAGCTGATGCAGTTCATCCAGGGATCATAATGATGACAAGGGTAGACTGCGCACACAAGGTATTGTTGATAAGCTTTCTTGATACTTCCTAAGACATGTGGTTGATTCCTAAAATCACCTCTTCTTTTTGCAATATACAGTGTTGCAATGTCTAATGCTTCCATTTAGAAGACACAGTAAAACAACTATAATATATATATATATATATAGGTAGAAAGTAAATAAAGTTGTAAGAGAGCCAAAAGATAAGGCATATGATGATTTTTATACTAAATTAGGAACAAAAGATGGAGGGACGAACATATACAAACTCACAGAGATAAGAGATAAGAAAATCAAATATTTCAATAATATTAAATGTATAAAGACTGAAAATTCAAGAGTCTTGATGAATGATGGTAAAATTAAAAATAGATGGAAAAATTATTTTGAGAAGCTATTGAATGAAAATCATATAGAAAACTTAAGTGTAGAGAACTCTCTAAGTAATTGGAAAAATATATTTTTTTCATAGGATTAAAACGTTCGAGGTAAAAAATGCTTTGAGAAATATGAAAACTGGTAGGACTTTAGGACCAAATGGTATTCCTATTGAGGCTTGGAGGTATTTAAGGGAGGTAGGCATGTCCTGGTGAACAAAGTTATGTAATAAGATCATAATAACTAAGAAAATGTCCGATGAGTGGAGGAAAAATATTTTAGTACTTATATATAAAAATAAAGGGGATATCCAAAACTTTACAAATTATCGTGGTATTAAATTAATGAGTCATACTATGAAACTTTGGGAGAGAGTGATAGAACACCGATTAAGACTTGAGACAACTGTATCGGAGAATCAATTTGGATTTATGTCAAGGAGATTAACAATGGAAGCTATTTACTTATTAAGAATAATTATGAAGAGGTATAAAGAAAACAAGAAAGGTCTTTACATGGTATTCATCGATTTGGAGAAAGTCTATGATAGGGTTCATCGAGATCTAATATGGTGGGTTGTAGAAAAGAAAAGAGTTACAAAATGATATCTTGAAACAATAAAAGATATGTATAATGGGACAGTCACTATAGTGAGAACAATTGTTGGAAAAACAAGTGAATTTTCGATCACAGTAGGCTTACATCAAGGGTCAGCATTAAGCCTATTCTTTTTTGCTTTAGTAATGGATAAGCTGGCTAGGCATATATAAGATGACATTCCACAGTGTATACTTTTTGCTGATGATATTATCTTAATTGATGAAACTAAAAAAGGGATAAATGATAAATTAAAGGATAAATGATACTTTTTTGCTGATACAAAATGACATTATGGTGTATATAAGATGATGTTCCATGGTATATACTTTTTGCTGAAAATATTGTCTTAATTGATAAAACTAAAAAAGGATAAATGATAAATTAGAGATTTAGAGAGAAGCCCTAGAATCAAAAGGATTCAAGATAAGTAGGACAAAAACCGAATATCTTGAGTGTAATTTTAGTAAAACTAAAAATACAAATGGGGATGTAGTAAAGTTTGAAAATAAAGAGTTAATAAGAAGTGAAAATTTCGTTATCTAGGTTCACTTATTCATCAAGAGGGAGAAATTGGAGATGATGTTACTCATAGAATTAAAGTAGCATGGGTTAAGTGGAGAAGTGCGTCTGGGGTATTATGTGATCGACGTATACTTTTAAAATTAAAAGGTAAATTTTATAGAACAGCTATTAGGCTAGCCATCTTGTATGGAACATAATGCTGGACAGTTAAGAAACATGTTAATAAGATGAGTCTAGTCGGAATGAGGATGTTAAAATGGATGTACGGTAAGACACGAATGGTTAGAATTCGGAATGAACATATTTGTGAGATGGTTTGAGGAGCACCTATATGAGATAAAATGAGAGAACACCAGCTAAGGTGGTATGGTCATATAAAACGAAGATCAATAAATGCACCAATAAGGAATAGTGACATGGTTAATATTGAGGGTCATGCTAGGGGGCAAAGTGACCAAAATTAACTTTAGTAGAAATAGTTCAAAAAGATATGGTAATGGGTGGTTTAACATAAGACTACAAGTCGGGCGAGCCAACTAGAGCCCGACCCGAGCCTGGCCCAAAAATTTACGGGCTTGGACAACATTTTAGACAAACTGGGACGAGCTTGGGCTAAAAATTACAAGCTTGAGTTAAACTCGGGCTAGGCCTGGGCGTGAGCTTCGTGAACCCGAGCCCGGCCCAAGCCCAAGCCCAAAGCTATATATTAATATTTTTTTATCAACCGTTAGATTACATATGAAACTAATCTGAACCTTTCATTTGGTTACATATATTATAGTTACATGTTTTAAACCTAGCCGCTACACTCTTTATTGCAAGACAATGAAGAAAGTTCTACGCCCTTCTCTATTTGGACCAGCCCTAGACCATCTTCTTCAACCTTCCAACCATTGCCCTAGAAAATCTTTGGCCTTCTCTAGTTCACCGATCTTTCAATCTCCAACCATCTGCGAGCGAATGATCAACAATGATCTCAATTTGCGGCCATCTCTCAAGTCCCAAACCAGCGATTATCTCAACTCATTCTCTCTCACGCTTATCACCATCATCTTCGTTCACAAAATTCCAAGAAGCGACCAAGGTCAGACCAAACTCGTCGCCAATGGGGGTCTGGAATGATCAATCTCTCTTTCAAGACTTCTTTTGAACATATTTGTAGACCAAGGTTAGTTTTCTCCCTCAAATATATATACACACATGTATGTATATGTTTGCGTATCGAGAAACTTTAATCTTGGATTTGTTTTAATAGTTATTGGAACATATATTAATATATATGTTGTGTTAGATTGGGCATTGAACATCAAATGAGATGAAGTAAGTAATTTGTGTTGTGTGGAATTTTATTTGTTTTATTATGTAATATATATTGATTTGTGATGAAATTGTGGGTGAAGATCAAAGAATATATAGCATCAAAATTTTAGTTTGAAATCAGATTTCATTTGTGCATTGGAAAATTGATTGGGCTCAGGTAAACCCGAGACTTTCCAATTCAGCTTGTAGCACATATTAGGGAAGTTCAGTTTGTAGCAGTTGGACTTGTGTATCTTAGAAGGATTAGGATAGCCCTTGGGGTTGGATGAGTTGGGAAGAAGCTTGGGTAATAATTCCCAAGGTCCCACAGTACTCGCATCCCAAGGGCCACTTAGCTATCCAAAAAAAAAAACTTATGAGTAGAATATCATTATTTAGGCTGAAATAGAATAACCATGTAAGTGCTGGATTTTATTTTCAAGTTTTTGGTCTTTGTTTGTGGATGTCGAGGCTTAGTGTCCTATTATGATCACATGTAGTTTGGAAAAGTAAGAAAAATGCAATGGTTCTTACTTACTGTTGCAAGAACTTGGTTCCAAATATTCTTCCTGGTTATAAGGCATCATGGAAGTGCTCAAAAGGCAGTCTTGTTTAACTTTATCTAGCATTGAAACTTGCGCTTCTAACTGGTTAGAAGATCAACTAGCTTATTGCAAAAGAAAAAAAAAAAGATCCAACTGCGGGGAACTGAGGCAAATTTTCTCTCCTCACATACTTGATGGGGGTAGTTTCTTGTTGCCAACCAGATTTTCTTGCCATTCATATTTTTGATGAACCAGTTGACATGAAAGGCAGGATGGATTGTGTTTCAATTTATTCTTCGAGGTGTCAACATTCGAGTGAAATTTTTATTTTGAAATTCTTCCTGGTCTCTGCATGCTGATAAATCTGCAGTGGAATGATTTCCTCTTCTCCATCATTTGTTTATTTATTCATATATTTACTGTGGAAAGGCTTCTTTATCAACTCTGCCAAAATGGAGCTAGGGATAACATTTTTAATGGTCATCTCTTGCAGGAAGTTACTTCTATTCTTGTAGCGGATAGAGTCTCTAGTGAGAAGATACTAAAGAATTTTTGACAAGAGTGGGATTCTATTGTTGTAATATTATTGAGAAGTTGCAATTGATTCATTCATTCCATAATGCTAAGTCTCTAGTATCTCTCAGTTTGGAGTAACAAAATAAAACCAGTTTTGCTATTTGTGAGTGTCTTCTTATATTTCAGAACTGCCTCCAGCAACTATATCATGCCCCTTAAATATAGCCAAGTTCAAGTAAGCTGCAGCCTGGATCAAACATCGCTCTTAATGTTTCTTATTTTATTTTATTTTTTCCTTTTGATCTTATATAAAAAAGAATATATACATTTGAGGGTTGAGTTTTGGACCAAGAATCCATAGTAGAATTAAATGAGTCAACCTGTCCACTCACCAAGTCCATTTTGATGCAGTCATGTTGGACCAGCTAGTGGGGCCATTTTAATGGTCTAGCTGGTTGGACCAGTCCTATGAGCTGGTACTTCACCCTTTTCACAAACTAGTGTTACCTCTCCTACACATCCTACTTTCAGCTTGATTTTATATTGCTGTTTTATCTACAAATAAATCCCATTAAGAGGTGTAATGGGGACAATCAAGTGAGCTTGGCAAATTTTGTGATTGTCTTCAACCATCTGTTATCCTGGTGCTAACTATCTGTAATGTTTTGGACTGATTCCCTAAGTAATATGTAAAAATTGAATTGTTGTTATTTGTGGTTTTCTGTATTGTTTTGTTCCCCCCCATCATTTGTTTCTATTAATACTTAAATCTCTAGAGCTCCAATTTGTTTAAAATTTTAAATTATATGACCACCTAAATTTTTCACCTTGTTCTCTGTTGAAGCTTCCAGCTTCTGTTTTTCAATTCATATGAGGTGTCTTCCTCTTTTGACATTCTTGTATGGTTTTTTTGTTGTCTAAATTTCTCAGCATCCCGTGAGAAGAGCTTTAAGCAGATTGAAGCTGCCATAACAAAGTTTCGTGAAATCAAAGAGAACATTAACGAGGGACTGAAGTTTCTACAGTAGTCTTCAGGTATGAAATTTCTCATTGCTAATCTAGGCGGCTGTATTGTGCCTAAAAGAGGAAAAAAGGGAATGGGTTGAGGGAAAAAATGAAACTATCTATTGCTTGACTTAAAAAGTACACAACTGCATTTAAGCTCTCTTGTTAAATCCTTGATTATCATGGAAGACTCAAATTTTACTGTAAACTTGCCTTGGCTCTTGAGTGACTTTCTCATTGAGGAATGACTTCCTTTGTATTTGCCTTGCTTTATTAAACAGGATGCAATCACAAACATAAAGCAGCAATGCGGTGATTTTGTGATGACCAGAAACATTCAGTGCCGAGAAATGATGGAAGACGTACAATGACAAGTGGCAGGCCTCAGTTTTCAGGAGAATAAGAACACAAGCGCTTGCGACTACCCTACAGTTGGACAGCCTCATCAAACTCAAAGATCCAATTCTCAACACCAAATTGACCCTAGAAACATGATGCCCAATCCTCCTCATCCCCAAACACCTTACTACCAGCCCCCCGAGCAGCCAACAATGCTTGGGTATACTCGCCCCCCTCCTCCTTATGGCTCTTTGCAGCAGCCACCTCCTTACCGCGTGCCAGCTGCAAGTAGTCCTCCCTGCCCACCTCCACAGCACCACCCACAGCCAGCGGCAAGCCACGAGTATGGCCAATCTGCTTATCTTGGGTGGCGGGGCCCATATTATAATGCACACGCTCAGCAACCTGGATGTGTTCCTCAGCCTCCTTACACTTCTCCATCTCCATATCCTCCTCATTCTCACCAAAGTGGCTACTATAAACTGTGAGAGTCTATCCATTTTTTTCTTTGCCATATAGTTTTGACCGTTCATGTTATTGTTGTTACTTATTTTTCAGTAGAACGGATTGGATATCGCTAGATCTCTTTATTCAGACCTAGAGTGTCCACCGGTTAGCGAAATATGTCGTATGAGAATTGCATTGCTCATGTTCAACTAATTTTGTATGTATAGCGTGTTGGTTTTTCAATATTGTAAAGACATTTCTCTCATGTGCACATGAAACAGGTTGCACTTTGTATCCTCTATACCGAATCCGAAGCCATTTTGCACCTAAACATTATACAAAAGCTGAGAAAAAAATGTATCATCATGGGTTTCCAAAGGCGTCTGTCAAGATTTCAGCTGGCTTTCTTAGCTTTAGTTCTTGGTCTATTTTCTTAGCCACGGGCTAGAAAGGGCATCAGCGGCAGCTATTTTTTAAGCAGATGAAAGGAAAATATGTTATTAACATGTAAAAATTTGTAAAATTGACTTTTATGGCTGTTCAAGTTCAATTTCGTAAATTTAGCATGGTTATCAAACAATTAATCCGGTGCTCGTTTGGGTTTATGTATTTGAACGAGGCTTTTTTCTTATATGACATCTAAATGCGAAACCTATCATCTTCATTGAAGCCACTAGAGAAATTTGGTTGGTTCTTGGCTCCTGATGGTCTTTATGTTTTGATAAAATGATAAAAATAACTATGTTGAATATCAATCTTTTCTGAGCTTGGGGGTGGGTGAGTTGGATCTAGAAATTTTAGGAAAGTTCTTATGAATATATTTAAAAAAAAAAATTGGAAGGACCAAGTCCTATTTTGTTAAAATATTTTAACAAAATTAGTGATAAAAATTACAATATCAAAATTTTTGAAAGACCATGGCCCCATTGTCAGTGGTTGGATTGAAGGACGTGTTGTAAATATGGAAGTTCCGAGTTTAATCCACCACACTTACGGTTTATGGGGTTTTGGGCTACCTCATGAGGAGGGAGTGAATTAGTCTAACAAAGTTAGGATACTACTTCTATTGAAAAATACTATTGGATAATTCGATACAGATTTTGGGTACTGCGCTCACTCTGTGAGTATGCTCAAAAAGTTGGTGCTTGAATATTTTGCTGGGTGGAAATTGCTAGGGCATAGGCACATGAATGAAGTAAATTCCTTTCATTTTATGCATCCTGCATATTCTCTCTCCGAGAAGCAATGCTGTTTCAATATCTTAATATAATTTGTGGCAATTCTTCTTCTTATTCTTCTATGATGGCAACATGCCACATATATTTTGTGCTGATATTAATGAAATGAAAACAAAACCACATATGAAAATAATTGTTATAGGTCAAGTTTTCTCTGAAACTTTCTTGTAAATCAATGTCTTGGCTGAAACAACTCCCACTTTCTATAAAAAATAAAAAAATAAATAAAAAGAAAGAAAGGATCATGATCATTTCTGCATGAATCAAATATTGTAAATTATGCATGAAGTAAAAGAGTAGCTGAAAGGAGGAATCGTTGGCATAGCTATAGGGGCCTTCACTAAGTGTTGTGTTGAGCTCCTTTTCCATTTTGCTAAACCGTCATAGCTTATAAACTCTGGGTGATATTTCTATATATAGTAACCTTCAATCTTTAAAAAATTAGTATAAACTTGGCCAATTGATTTATTATACAACACCCACAACCAACAACCTGTAATTTTCACGAGATGGAGCCTTTCATCATCCAATGAGACAAGAGACACATGAGAGAAGACAGAGAAATGACCTATTTAGTGAATTCACTTTTGTATTTTTTTTCCTAGCATTTTATGCTATTTTTTTTTGTCCCATATTGTGCAGGCGTGGAAGCATATCCCTATATAAGCAAATATATGGATACAAGGTATAAATATGACATGATAATATGGACACACAAAACATATTATTTTTAACAAAAGTAAGACATGAATACATTGAATATATATATATAAAATTTTAATATTTTTTATATGACCATATAATAAAAACTTAACATTATTTAAATTAAAATTAGCATAAAAATACAAAAATTACAAAAATATTATTAAGATAATAAAATAACAAAGTCATTAAATAAAAACTTAAGAACTTCTTCATTTAATCAACATCCATTATTCAAGACTAACAATTACATATATATATATATATATAACCAAAAAAAGAATCAAGGAGAATAGAAGAAAATGAGGAAAAAACAAAAGAAGAAAAAAAGGAATAGTATCCATAATGTGTCCGGAATTTAGAAAGAAAAAAAAAATTAGACACTTTTTTTTTGCGTGTCCAACACGTGATTAGAAAGTGTCTGAAAGAGTCGGTGCCTGATATGAACACATCAGTCAAAATAGAATTTTTGTACTTTATAGCATATCCGAATCGGTTTTGCCCTTGAGAAGGACAACAAATAATTAAGGACTCAATTCTAGTTTATGATATTTGAATAATGCAACTGGTGTTTAATGTGATACAAATACTTTTACATGGGTGAGTTTCATGGTAGGCCCATAAGTGGTACAAATCACATCACACAATAACAAAACACATTAGAAATACAATTAGAAAAATAAATTAGGAATCTAAAACATTTTTCTTAATTTCTAACCACTGAGGTCTTCATGGTAAAAAGTCATTGAAAATTGATTGGATAGGATTGAAGGACGTATAATGAAGTTAGATTTGACAACTAAGTAAAACGATAACATTTTGTTAGGTTGGTAGTCCTCCCAAAGTTTTGAAAATTATGACCTCTAGTTTTTATAGATTATTTTTTAAAAAATTAGGATACTCCAAATTTTTTTTTTTCGTATTGTTATTAAAAATTTCCTTAAATTTTAGTTTTTATCTTCCCTAACTTTCTATCCTAGGTCCAGCACTGAACTGGTGGTCATCAACTATCTTTTTGTTTTTTAATTTTTTTTTTCTCAGAGAAACATGTGAATTAATTTCATGGTTCAAAAAAAATTCCCCTAAAAAAAAAAGAAAAAGAAAAAAAAATGTAAAAAGAATGATCTTGATCATGATCATAATCATGATCATGATCATTTATATAATTGGCATCGTCATCATTATTGTGTTCATCACTTTGCATGATACATATAAAGCCTTCTACAAATTACTCATTTTGCAACTGATAATATTATTAATTTTTCATAAAGCTTAAAAGAGAAGTTGTGAAAGGGTCATTTCACGTTATTATTTGATGTGATAAGACTCTTTCACAAATTCTATCATCTTTATAAATTTAGTAAAAAATAAATTATATCGGATTGGAATTGTCGGCATAACTATGGGGGGCGGGGGGCTTCACTATTCATCGAAAAGAATTAAAGTGTTGTGTTGAAGTCCTTTCCCTTTTAAATAGTACCGTTGGGTGATATTTTTAGATGTAATCACCTTCAATCTTTACAAAATTAATGTAGACCAGCCCAGTTGATTTATTATATATACATATTTCTAACAACCATAATGTAATTTACCCAAGATAGAGGAATATTTTCTTTGTTCAATTAAACAAGATTTTTGTCGAATCATGTGTAAATGCTAGAAGCAAATATCCGAATTAGATTCGTCCATGAAGACAACGGGTAACTAAGGACTCAACTTTAGTATATGCCTTTTAATTTGAAAGATGACAATACTTGTTTTATTCAAGCTTTGTTAACCCCCTGTGTATCAAGCCAAATTCTTAACTGAATCAAAGAGACAAGCATACAAATAAGACCAGATTCATTGTAAAGACTTGAAAAAAATAAAAATAAATAAATAAATAAAATAAAATATTTAAACCGGTTAACCAAGTGCCAAGATAAATCCATGGGATTGATATGAATTATAAATTATAAGAATATAATATGGGACCCGAATGAGAACCAATAGTGGTAAATAAATAATTAAACTGAGCCCCAACTTTATAGCAAATTTACTGGCATTTTATAATATTTTGTGGAATAGAATATTTATAAAATATTTAATATGGTAAGGTAAAAAAAAAAAATAGAAAAGAGATATTAAGTGGGTGTCGGCAGCCTTGGGGGGTGTGGTGTGTAGTGTGTGGTGTGTGTTAAACGTGGGTTATCTCTAAGTTGGTAGAGAAGGGTGGTTATACAGAGAGAGAGAGAAAAGGAGAAAAGAGAGAGAGAGCAGCCGAGAGAGAGGGAGCGTTTTGGGAATCCTGGCGTGTCGCCATGAAGATCGGAGACTCGGGCACCTCCGGCAACATCTCCAGCATCTTCGGTCGTCCCTACGATTGTGGAAGCATACAAGGTGTTCAATATCCTTTTTGGGGGAGATGATCGAACCATGTTCTGCGATTGCCGACTCAACCATCAACCTTGAAATCAGTAGTGATAGAATCGGCTTTACCGAGTTCAGTTGTTACGGCCGACCCCTGCCCGGATTTCCATTGTTCCGATCAGATCAGCTCTCTCATCGGACCCATCATCAGACCCTTTTCGAAGGGAAACCAGAGACAGAGAGAGATTGAGGCTACAACTAATCAGAAGTAGATTTTTGGGGGATAAATATACATATATATATACGTATATCTGTGTGGGTGTGTGTATGTTTGTGTAGCGTTGGAGCAGAGGGGGTTTTGATGCGGCTGAACAGTGTGTGTAGTGGTTGCTGTGATGAATTTAGAATGGAAGGCCATAAGGATGGGTTTTGAAATACCTCTAGGAAAAAGAGATGGTGCGGTTATAGGGGGCTATAGGTGTTGGAGTTAACCTGCAACACTTGGAGTTCCTGCCGCAAGACCAAGTGTAGCAGTTGCTGCTTGAGGAAGCACAGGCCGTGAGTGCAGCAAGGCCATTGCAGGAACAGAGGCAGTTCCTGTGATGGACTCGAGGTAGAACGTGCAGCTGTTACAGGGCTGGATTGGTTTAGTTGGGTGTTATTCCAGCAGCAGGAAAATTAGTATAGCCGTGAATGCAATAGGGATTGTTTAGAAGAGATGTAGTTGCCGTGATGAAGTTGAGGTTAGAGGATTTGATTTTGGAGGAAAGGTCAGGGACAGTGGGGTTAATGTGATGAATTAAGGTGAGAAGCAGCAACATAAGTTATTGAATTTTGTGGAGATGGAGGAGAGACGGAAGCACAGTGGTTGATTGATTTGAATGGGTTGATTCAACAGAAGCTTGGGGACTGACCTTAATGGGTAGATGGAAGTAGCTGGAGTCCTGGACGTAAGGTGCAGCTCTTGGCTGCTAACGTTTGGAGTAGAGCAAAGATTGAGAGACTGCAGTTTAAGTTTTCTCAATTTCTTCTCTACCGACCCGATCAATCTGAAATCAGGTATGGGTCTTATTCTTTTGAAATTAAAATCTCTAATAGAATTAAGTTTTAATCAAAATAGTGTGCGGTTGCTAGGAAAAACTAGAAAATGGTGTGAATTATTTGATTTTGCAACAATAGGAAATATCTGACTGCATCAATCCTTAGAGAAAGAGAGAGATGGAGATGGAGATGAAATGAGTGATTGACTTTGATATATTTGTGGTCATATACTGCCAGTTGTATATATTTATTTAAATTGTTAAATAAATTAACTTAATTAAGGAAATTAAAGGGAATTAATACGTAGTCCAAATTAAGTAAATAAATAGTGTTTTATTTATGTCTCGGATCTACTAAGACCAATGGTGAGGTCCGTTTCACAAGACGAGACCCCAAAAATTTAAAAGACCGTAGAGACGTTAAAATAACCAAAATGGCCCCAGGTCAAAGAGTAATCGAATGGAATCCGATTAAAATAAACAAATAGTGCATTCTAATTATTCCAAGCATCCCGGATACAATGGTAGAGTCTAATTAAGTAAAAGAGATATCAAACATAAAGAGACATAAAATTTGATGAATAGCATCATGCAAGTAACCAACCGACTGAGTTACATTTTGTGGTTTTAGGAACATCGAAGAGAAAGGCGAGGACTTCCTAAACAGCTACAGTAGGAGGACTGAGTCATTCATCAGTTGATTGGACTACTTAGTGGATATAGCTTCCTAGGGTTGGGACACGCCCTAGTCAGGTATGGACTACTTATTGATTGAATGATTCTTATGCTTATTTGCTGATAGAAGATCACATAGGAATTATTGTTTCTTTGAGTTGATTGTTTATATGTTTCCGTGCCTTTATGATTATTTGGGAGTTGTGATTTACTTCTTGAGTTGTCATCATATGTGATTTATGTTTTAGAAGGATTGTTGATATTGTGACATGTGGATTTGCGTAAGTGTTGAGATTGATCGAGCATGACACGTAGATTTATGGATGAAGTCTTGTGATTTGATCTTAAATGTGATGCGTTATTTAAAGCATGTTGCATATGCTTATGAAAGTGATGTTTCATTTGAACTGTACTATTGCATGATGAAATCATGGCATATTGGCATAGTGTGATTCCTTGAAAGCATAGTGTGGGTCAGCACGAGGTGCTGTGCATTATGAGGGCGTAGGTCCTGTGGTGAAAAACTCAAATTCTGGCCAACATCAGTACCCACGGGCTGATGGGGGCGGACCGTGAAGTGGGACATGGGTGACATAGAGTTGCATGTGTGCGTCACGCATATTGACATCGCATTGTAGAAATTCATGAATGTGATATTGATTTTGTATGGATGCATTATATAAATTGCCATCACATCATATGAATGATTAGGGAGGCATGTAGATATACATGTACACTTGCACATGCCACGTCTTAATTTTGTTCCTTGCATTAGTATTGTACCATACCAACAGTTGAGCTGACCCATTCGTGGGAACCATATTTCAGATGATACTCCTGACACCTGAGACTTGAGGAAGTCTAGCCGAGTGGAGGAAACTTGACTGTAGATGGATATTTGGCCCGAGAGGCGTGTTTTGTGATGTACGAGTTTAAGCCCAATGACATATATGTTGTATCATGGTTGTATGTTTTCGGTTGTATAATTAGGCGATGTATATTTAACTTTGATAAGATTGTGGCCATCGAGTGAGGATGGATTGTGATGTGTTTGTATATACATGATGTATTGTGATTATCAGGGAGAAAAAGGCTCGAAAAACAAAAGAGGTTCTGCCAAAATTTTTTTAAAACAGGAATGAATGTAGGCTTGTATCCATATTAGTTAAATTGTTATTTATTTATTTATTCTTCTTTTATTAGGTTGTCTATTTATTTATTTTCTTATTTCCTTTCTTTTGTTTCGCTTTAGTCTCGTCCCCGGGTTCGGTCGGGAATTCGGGGCGTGACATTCATTCATTTCCTTTATATATTAATCATCTACTTTTATGTGCCTCATTTCTTCTAGATTTGAATAATGTTGAAAAAACTTCTTTTTAAGAATTTTAACATATATCTCACAAATCAAATGACGCATCATTGGATTTTGGTTACTTCTGTAGTGTTTGGATGAATTATTAAAAGTGTTGA
The DNA here is from genome assembly GCA_008638375.1 of Nyssa sinensis. NCBI lineage: Eukaryota > Viridiplantae > Streptophyta > Magnoliopsida > Cornales > Nyssaceae > Nyssa > Nyssa sinensis. The sequence goes on from CM018037.1 coordinate 3,582,384, forward strand.
ATTTGTTACATAGAAAAAAAAAAAAAAAAACCAAGTATTTTCAAAACAGCAATTTGAAAAAAGTCCCTCACTAGCACTTTTTCGAAACAGCGTTTAAACTTGAAAACACCCAAACGAGCATTTCAAAAACATTGAAACAAACATTCAAATATAAAAATTTCCTATTTAAACTCCGAAATACCCATTACAAAAATGCCACCGCTTATCTAGACATGCCCTAATCTTTCTCAAAATTGCCTATCTTCCCCTTTGCTCATTATAAGCAATAGCAAGAATTATAGTGTGTTTGCCAATTAAACCAAGCTAATACAATTTTAGTATGACTCTTTATTTTGAGTCTTAGTAGTATCTAATATGCTTTGGATAATGCTTATCTTAGATAATAGTTACGTAATTAATTATTAGTGAGACTAGGAGTCTTTATATATCCTAATTAGAATAGTATTAATAGTTTGTATGAAATTAGATGTCCTAATTAATATAGGACTTAGAGTTAGTGTAATTATATATATGTGGGTATTTTTCACATTGAGTTGTGTTCCACAAAAATAATAGAGTAGTGGCTAAAAAAATTAGAGAGCCGTGTGATGTGGCTGTGAGAGATTGCCAAAATAACAACAGTGTGTGAGTTTACTCTGTGAAAAAGTGTGGCTGCTGTAACAGTGAAAAGCTTGATTGTGGGTGAACAGAATAGCCAGAGAAATTCTTTTGATGACATGTTATTTAATAAATAATAATTTTTATTGTTCAAGGCAATAATAGATTTGTTGAAGTTTTTGTTTTTAGATTTCTCTTCTTTTATTCATTTGGTTCTTTTTGTTCGATATTCAATAATTGGTATCAGAGTTATCTTAAATCTTGTAGTTGGTATCAGAGTAATTTTTGGGTCTTACATTTGGTATCAGAGCCAATTATGATCATGGGATAATTTATCAAAGCCAATTATGATCTTGGGATAATTGGAAGAGCCAGTTACGATCTTGGAATAACTTATCAGAGCCAAGTTTGATCTTGGGAGAGCCAGTTACGAGATTTCTTGGAACACTACGAAGATCATTGAAACGCTGCGAGAGATCCTCTTCATCAAATAGGACGGCTACAAGATCGAGTCACCTATATCTTCACAAGATCCAAGAACAAGGGCACTTTGATGGTCATCCAAGAAGAATCTCAAAAAGAGCATCACTCAAAAACTTATGTAATAATTTGGGATTTACGTGATAATTTATGAGACTACACATGGATAAATTACTAATAGAATAACCACAAATAAACTCGGGTCCACGTCACCCAATTTCCAACACTTCATAACCTACATGAACACCATGAAAGCTTTGTTTTGTGATCTTGTAGCATATTGGTTTTGGTGAAGATTAGATTGGATAATCTCTCTCCTATGTGTATGTGTGCTTTCATTTTCTCTTATGTTTTATAATCTTTTAAAATTTATTAAAAACCTTGAAATTTTATTTTTTGCATTTAAAAAGGAACTGTCACCACTCGTGTCAGAACAAATAAATACAATGACTAAATTAAGTGTATTTAGTAGCACTATCTTAACAATCGACATAATTTTTTCTTTTCTTTTGTTTTTATTTTTTTTTCAAATTTTATATTTTGTATTTTCACTCCTGGCATCACTTAACAACTTCTTAAGATAAGAAGATATACCATGGAAGAATAAATATTTTTCTTTTTTTAAAAAAAGGGAAAATAAAGTAATGATAATTATAAAAAAATATATATAAAATTAATTAGTATTAAGTCTCTCACCAAGATATTAAATTATTATGAATTATAAGAGTTTTTCACTTTTAAGTTAAAAGACAATTTGTTATTTTATTTTTTGAGTTAGTTTATTATGATCAGTTGGGACCGATTAATTTTAATAAATAACCTTTTTTTTAATCATTTTAAGTCATTTATCATATATACAATCAAATTCTTTGAAACTCCCTTCCTTCATTAGTATCAACAAAAACATCAATATGATTCATTAAAAAAATCATTGCGATGGTTTATATAGTGCTAATTTTTTTCTATTAAATCTTTACAGTATTTTTAATGGTGAAATTAAAGAAATTATCAAAACTAAATTTTGGTAAGTGAGTTAAAAAATTCTATTCTAATAGTAATTTTTATCTCTATCAAAATTTGACTAAAAAAAACTTTATCAAATACAACTTTTATTTTGATAATTATTATTTACATTAACTCTTCAGATTGTAAAATATTAATAGTCTATATTTGATTTTTTTATAATACTTTTAATGATTGAAAAAGATAGTTAAAAATAATAATAATTTTATTTAAAAAAAATAATATTTACTATTATAACAAAAAAAAAAGTTAAAATATAAATTTTTTGTTGCTATATTACTACTAAAAGGTATTGAAAAAACTATCTCTCGAATAATTTAGCTGCCTTGAAAGTAACACATGGGACCTATCTCAAGAAATAATTGCATGACAACAAACAACATTAGAAAAATTCAGCACTGGCCATTAAAGGACAAATATTTTACAGCTCACATGTCTGACCATTAAGTTCACTTTTTCCACCAAAAATTGTGGTCACCTTCCTAGAAATTGGCATGTTGGCAACGACTCATAAATTTTAAGTAGGTGGGTTAAAAAAATTTATTTTAGTAATGATTTTTGTTTTTATTAAAATTTGACTTAAATTAAAAATTTTATCAAATATAATTTTTATTTTAATAATTACTATTTACATTAACATTTCAAATTATAAAATATCAATGATTTGATGTTTTATAATATTTTTAATGATTGAAAATGATAATTAAAAAATAATAATTTTATTTTTAAAAAAATAATATTTATTATTATAACCAAAAATAAAAGTTAAAATATAATTTTTTTGTTATTATATTATTACTAAAATTTAACGGTATTAAAATAACTTTTGTTATTAAAACTTATCTTATACAATGCGGCCTTTACAGCAACCCATGGAACCTATCCCTTGAAATAATTGCGTGATGACAAAATTATCATCACCTTCTTGGAAATTGGCATGTTACCAACGACTCCATACGAGTATCAACCAGAAGCATTCAAAGAAGTCTCCTGCCCAGTTTTCTTCTATTGCAATTTTCAGATCTATGTTTCTTTGTTAAGTGTGAGTTTTCTGTGAACTTCAAATCAATTTTTCAGATCTGTGTTTCTTTGTTAAGTGTGAGTTTTCTGTGAACTTCAAATCAATCTTCTCCTTTCGTGATCTATCTTTTGTTTGTCGTTAAACTTCAGACACGGTATGTTAGAGAATTTAAAATACTGTACTAGCTCTATATTGAAAGATCTATAAGCAGGAAGTGTTGTTAGAGAATATAATAATAAAGTTACACCGTGTTAGAAAATATAATAGCAAAGTTACACCCTCTCTAACAGCTTAAGCTTTTAGATGAGTTAATGATTTCACATAGTATCAGAGCAGGCAAAAGGTCATGAGTTCAAACCTCACCGTTACCTTAAAAATTTGAATTGACACGTGTAGGCTCAAATTGGCCACACGTGAGGGGGCCTGTTAGAAAATATAATAATAAAGTTACACTGTGTTAGAGAATATAATAATAAAATTACACCCTCTCTAATAGCTTAAGTTTTTAGATGAGTTGGTAATTTCACAGGTGCGTCCTCAAGTCTCTCTTGATTTTCAGATTTGTGTTTCTTTATTAATTTCGACTGTATCTTTTTTTTTTTTTATGAACTTTACAGCCTCCTCTCTTTTTCTGATCTCTTGTTTGTTGTTTGAAACACTCTAGCTCTGTTGGAAGAGATTTACAAGCAAGAGGTATGTCCTCCCAGTCAAGTCTCACTCTTTCTCTCTGAATTTTATTTCTTTGTTAAATCTGAGTTTTTTCTGTAATTCACATTTGCTTGTCTTCTTACAATTTTCTCAATCTCTTGTTTGTCACTCAACTTCAAACAGTGTGTTGCATAATTTGAAACAGTATACTTGCTCTATTGGAATATTTTATTATTTTCATTTTTTTTTATTAATTAAATGAATTGATTAGATATTTAAATATACTAAACAGTCTAATATATAACAACCAACAAACATAATCAACAACCAATCTGATACGTCATAAAAAGTTCTACTTAATCAGATAACTTAAACACGTGCCGAAAAATTAGTTCTATTTGTATATTAAATCGGAAAGGGTATACCGAAGTGAACCTAGGTATACCGACCTCGGAACGATGGAATAAAGAAGCGACAAAAAGAATGACGAAAGTCTCATGATTACATTGTTATAGCCTGACAGGCGGTGAGCCCTATCCCTGCAAAAAGGAGATACCGGTTTGAAAACCATTTTTACAGGTACACGTGTAAAGGGAGCCATGAACTTTGAAAGTTAAATATGAAAGTGATATCCACCGCTTGTCAGACAAAGTAACCGCTTCACCATACTATAAATACCACAAAGAAGGTATGTTGAAGGGATCTGCATTTGAATTATAATTTATTAAAGGCCCAAACCTTTGATAAAAAAAAAAAAAGAGACTAATTTAACCATCGGAGAGGTTATCACCGGAACCTTTCTCGGTGGTTTTTTATATATCATTTCTTTTCAGGTACACAGTGACGGGCAATTCTATGACGAGCCAAAAATAGCTGCATCACAATCAACATTAAGCAAACTAGAAGTTACGTTGTGCTTGGTGGACATATATTATATAGTGTAAAATTTGAGCTAATTTTTCTCCAAATCTTGGGTGTATCAGATTTATGAATTAAGTTTGGCAATCAAACCAATATCAGTTTGTTAACTTAGACATGGATTGTTTTTTTTCACTGTTTGTTCATGCAAAAGTTTCTCCAAATTAGTGACGTTTAAATGGGAGAGTACAGAGCAAAGTGAGATTTTAGTGTCACTATCAAACAAGCATCATCAATATAATAACGAAAGGATTTTAGTGAGTAAGATCATTCCGGAGTTAATGACCTAAAAGTCAAAATAATCCATCTTGTTCGATTACTCCGGTGGCCATTCCCTTTGTATTGTTTGCTTGATTGTTTCTTCTCAATTTAACGGTTTGTGTTAGAGTGATTTTAGATTTAAAGAGCAATACTACACTTTTTATATTTCTATCTTAAATGATGCGATAGAATATAATTATGATATATTAATTATATAGTTTAATGTACTATTAATATTATAATGTCACGTCATTTAAAATATAAAATATAAAATATAAAATTTGAAATGCATATAACATTTTTTAAATTTAAAACCCTAACTTTTATTAAACTAATGTGGCCTTCTTATGTTCAAATCATGTCATGTCTTATATTTGTAAGGATGTCACAGAGAGTGTTTAGGATATTTTTTTTTAGATTTTTTATTTTAACTACTTTGACTTACCTCCTGTAAACTCTGGTTTATTTATTAAATTCAATTTAGTTCTAATAAGGGCTTTCATTTTTGAATTTTTATTTTTTAAAATCCATTTTGGCCAAAAAAAAATTCAAATGCCTACTCATTCCCCCCCCCCCCCCCCCCATTTTTACCGTAACTACTAACTTTGTTTTTTATTTCTTTTAATTTTCAAAAGCTTATAAAACGAGACAAAATAAAGTGTATGTTCTACATTTGTTTTATTTTCTTTAATTAGAAACTAAACTCATATGACTGGTGCCCTATGCATCGCACCCATGGTAGAACTTCGTGGAAAACAATGTTTTGAAACTTATACCATTCAACGAATCGAAAAAAAGACCGAATTATGGATCAGTGTTTCAACTGTTAGGTCAACCAAAATCGAATCGTGACGTAATAATTATGTCATAAATATATTTATTATTAATATCATAATATATAAATTATATAAAACATGAAAAATTCTTAAATACTACATAATAAATTATGCACGAAAAAGAAATTTTTTTTACAAATTTATAAGAATTTTTACAAACAAAAAGATTAAAAATTTTATATTAAAATTAAGAATATACTAAAAGTTATCAGTCATTATTAATTTCGTATGCTTATGTGAATTTCTAACAAGATCTAATGTGTAAAGAAGTAAATTTACATTTTTTGTGACAGAAAATTTTGATGAAATTAATTCTTAAAAAATTCTTAACTTGGCAAAAAAAGAAAAAAGTAAATTTCAAAGTTCCAAACTGCACTTCACAAGTCCCACATCGAATTTGAAATACTAGCATCAAGAATTTGTTTGCTCATAAAGTAAATTCAAGAAGTTCAGTTTAGAACAATCCCAAGTTTATCCCACATCGCATAGAGAGTGAAAGGCTCAAGACATTAAAACTTCTAAAAAATGGCCAAGCGGTGATGTGAGATGGTAATCATCAGTAGATGAAAAGCATTTAAATATGATGTTTAAAAGTCAAAAAAGCTTTTCTGCGTTCAGCAGCATTCAATGTCATTAATAGAAAGTAATTCTTCTTTTCTTCTCACGGCTGGCACTCTTGTGTACTTGTCAACACAGTTTGAATTTTTTTCATATAATTTTGAACCGGACGGTCACGGTTCTTTTAAACCGCTGGTCGGTTTTAGTGGTTTTAATTGAAAACAATGATTTTTGTGTGTCTCATAAACTGAATCGGTTTCTCAGTCTCATTTCTAAAACAATGGTGTAGTTTTAACGGAAAAATTTGATCAAAGACCTCGCAAAATCAAAACCTTGTAGTTTAATGTCCAAATGTTTGACATTTTTGGAATATATATATATATATATATATATATATATTTAGTACCTATTTGATGGTATGTTTGAGCTCTGTTTTTCAAGACACTCTAAACAATTATGCAGCACAAACCGTGAATAATTGATATTTTATTATTATCAAAAGTTAAAGATAAAAGATGTTTTTAATAAAGACTTGCGTACATTCTTACATTTAGATATTAAACATTCTATTAAAAAAATTATGAAATTAATAAAAACCAATGTAGAAACATTAAATTCGTTCATATATTTGTACATTGGACATGTAGGCATATACAAATGCATACATGTACAATAATTGTGCATATAGAGGTTGTTTATGCATACAGAAGTGCGTGTGTATACGTGTGAGAGTTATATACACTTAAGAAAAGTACCACAAGACATACTTTCGCGAAGCAGGATTTCACATCACTTTCTCAAAGTGTACAAGTGTAATATCGGTGTGGATGTCCATTCTATCTAGTAAAGCAAATTGCGTGGTCGGTCAGTGGAGATGTTGATAAAAAGGCAAAAGCATAAGCATGCTTTTGATTAAAAAAAAAAAGTAGAAGCAAAAGTATTAAAAGTAAAAGGATAATTACACTCACCTCCTCTAGAGTTTCTGACAATTACAGACAGTACTCATAGGATTTCGGAAATAACACTGTCTCTTCTCTGATTTCAATGCCGGTAACAAATTCTTTCACTCCCGTCAAAAGCCGTTAGTTAACCTAACATAAATTAATGATATAAGCAATCAATTTTATCAAAATGCGAAATTTGCCCTTAAAAATAATAAAAGGACAACTTTACCCTCAAAGGACTACTGTAAAATTACAATAATACTTTTTTGCACATGTTATATGTGTAAACCAAATTTATTTTTCTATAAAACTATAAATCCTTTCTAAAATTCTTCTCTTTATGAAATTTTTTTTTTTATCTCTCTAATTTTTTTTCTAATATTTTATCTCTAGTTTTTTTTTTCTAAACTCTTTTTCACTAAAATTATTTATGAGTTTCTTTCTAAAATTCATTTATCTATAAAAAAAAAAGGTACTAAAAATTTATTTTTTAAAATTATCTCTTGAATTATCTTTGTCCAAATTTATTTTCCTAAAACCTTATTTAAAATATTTCTTAAATTAATTTCTCTCTAAAACCACTAATTTTCCTCTAAGATTATATACTTTCTCTAAAAATCCCTTTCCCTTTAATTTTTTTCCCCAAAGAAGATACCACTAAAATTATCATAAAAAATTCCTCAAGAAGACACTACTATCATAAAAAATTGTGCCGAATACATTATGAACAAAAATAAATAAATAAAACTTGGCTTTCATTTTGTAACACCAATATTTAATGATTTGGCCTTTAACATCAATGAATTAGTTTTAATTTTCAACTGATCAAAATTCAACCCTTAGAAAAACGTCAGAACAAAAAAGAAAAAGAAAAATTGGTGTAGAAATTAGAAAGTAAAGCAAAGCCCCCACAAGCTACATCAAAACAGGGGGAAAACAAATGGAAACCAACACAACTATCCCATCAACTTGAGTCTCAATTGAACCACCTAATAGCAAGAATTCTAATCAAATCCTAATCCAATGGTACCAAATTCATTAAAACCATCAAGTTGAGTCCCAATTAAACAACATCTTATGATCTCCCTCAAATTTTTCATTCATCAAAACCAAAAAATCCATCGCAACTTTTTTATTTGTTTCCTCTAATGTATCACTAAGGTTTCTGATTTTTTCTACAGAAAAGAAACAATAAAAGAACAGAATGACCAATTAAACAAACACACATAGAACCCATCATTATCATCAAAAGCAAATGAGAAAAAAAGATTGATTCACACATTAAATAGTATACAATGTAATCAAATGAATGGACTAAGACATGCAAAGTAACGCCAAGTCATCTGAAAAGAGGGTTAATTTTGCCATTGAACGCCTTGAACATAAACATCCCAATTTTTTTTATGTAAACCCATATAACGATTATTCAAAAGAAAATGAAAAATAAAAAATTGAAACAATGCATCATCAAGCAAGAATCATCTATTAATGCACTGGACCTGAAGTTTCCACCACCGGGCTTAGAGGACTAAATGTAGGTGGAGGCAAAATAGGTGACTGGTTAAGGGTCAGTCTAGGGTTCTGGTTACCAGAGATAGGGGTGGGTTTGGACCAAGGTTGGAATTAGGACTGGGGTTTGAGGTACGGTTAGGGCTAGGGTTAGGGAAGACAACTTGGTCCTAGTGGCAGGAGTCACTGGAGCACTTGTGGGTCTTATGAATGCAATTGCGGCAGCGGTAGCCGCAACAGAGGTGAAGTGGTGGAGGGGCTTTACAGCCTTCGTTGCCATAAAAGAGAAATAGGGTTAGAAAGAGAGGAAAGGGTTGGGTATGAGCATTCATTTAATGTTATTTTTAAATAAAAATAATGATATTTAATAAGACGGCCCAGATGGGTAGTTTAGTAACTTTATATTTTCTATCACGATATGTTATTCGACAAGATTGACATATAATATAGTATTATTTTAGAAATATTATGAATAGTTTCTGTAATTATTAAAAATTATCATAGAATTAAGTATAATTATTTCAAAAACAAATCATGTTTTATTAAAGGAAACGTAGTTTACTTTTGTTATAAAAACACAAGCATCAAAGAACTATTATAAAAGGCAATGGAAAAGCAAAAGCAACATTTGTTCTTTTAGGGCAAAAGTAAACTATGATTCTTTCAATAAAAATGTTCTGTTTGAATATCAAAATATGTCTAATTACTCCCAAATCTCATAACCCAATTAAATTGGTGATTTCATTTAATCCTATTTTTAAAAGCAGCAAGTAGAACCATAATTTCTCTGTCAAGTTTGTTGTAGAGATCTGAAAAATGAGGACAAATTTTTCTTTTTTTGCCAGTAGGGCACTATACATGCACCATTTGCTGGTAGGGCACTACATATGCATCATTTAGCTATTCGTCATATTTAGAAGCATATTTTGAGTGTGTCATAGAAAAGAAATATGCTTAGAATATTAAAATACACCTCCTGTAAAAATTTGACCCTATTTGGAGATAGTTTCAAAAATAGGACCAAAAGGGCGTCCTAGGTGACCCGGGTGGAACCGGCCAAACCCGGCCACAGGCAACAATTTATTTTTTCAAAAAATTTCATTTAAAATAATTTTAAAAACTTTGGCTAAAACAAAATATCGAATTGAGGCGTTTCAGGACGGATTGTAGTCTAATAAGGTCCCAAATTCATTAAGGGCAAAAGGGTCGTTTTGCACATTTGCCCCTCCACTATAAATACAGCCCCTTAGTGTATTTTTTTTCTTTCATATTTTGGTCTGAGATTCAGAGCAGAAGTCGTGCATGGGAGAAAAGTGAAGAAAAGCCTTAGGAAGTTGTTCTTCTCATCAAGACCTATATTCTCACCGATCGGTTCAACTGCACAGAGAACACAACTCCCTCGGTTTGAGAAAATCATTTTAGGTATGATATTTTGCTAAGTTAGGAATATATTGAAGTTTTCTTGCTTTTCTATGTGTTGATTAAATGATTTAGGTGTTTACTTGATGTTAGAAAATCACTTAGGTAGTGGTTGCTTTGAAAACTTAGAGTTGGTAGTTAAGGTACTTTTGTGTTCTTTGAGTTTCTTGACAATTTGTTACTATGATAAGGGTGTACCTTGCATATGTGTTGGATTATTATATTCTAGCTTATGTTCATGTAGATAAACTCTTATGCTTTGAGAGTTATGAATTATTCCATGAGTTGGTAGTTTATGTATTTGTATTTTCTTTGAGAAATTGTGAAAGTAATGAATATGAAACTTGATCATATGTTTAATTCATTGAATTGTGACTTACATTCATGTAGACAACGTGTTGTGAATTTGAAGTTATGCTTTACTTTATGAATGGGGGCATATTTTAAGTTATACACCATGTGTTGATGAAATGTTCCATAGAATTTACATTGAGAAAAATCAAGGCATCTTGACATACTTGAATTCTTAGAAACGTGGCGTGGGTTGAGCACTTGGTGCTATGCATTATGAGGGTGTAGATCTTGTAGTGAAAAATCCAAAATCTGGCCAATGACAGTACTCGCGGGCTGACGGGGGCGGACCATGAAGCGAGACATGGGTGGCATAAAGTTGCATATGTGTGTCATGCATATTGACATTGCATAACATTAAGGGATTATGGGGTTATAGCTTTTAAAATGTACACTTGCACATACCACGCCTTAAATTTGTTCCTAGCATTAGCATTGTGTCATACCAGCGGTTGTGCTGACCCCTTGTGGGATATCATATTACAGATGACGCTCCTGGTACTTGAGACTTTTTGAAGTCTTGAAGAAAGGAAAGAAAATGGACTATGAAGAAGATTTGGCCCTTGGGGCATATTTTGTATATATGGGCATAAGCCCAAAAGACTTGTATTTCAATGTGAATGAATGGTGAATTATAGACCTTGAATCATTTTGTAATGTAATGGCTTAAAACCCAAATGACATGTAGTGTGCTTTAATTAAATGTGTATCGAATGTATATATGTTGAAAGAAATGATATGTAAGATATTTTATTCAATGAGCATCATATATATATATATATATATATATATATTGAGACAAATAGATGTGTATGTGAAAATAAGGGATGTATATTTAATTTACATGAATTGTGGCCATCGAGTGAGGATGAGTTGTGACATGTTTATACATATGAAGTATCATGAATATTAGGTGGGAAAAAGGCTTAGAAAACAAAGGAAGTAATGTCAAAATTTTAGTGAAATTAAGGAAAAAAAATTATGTGTGTAAAATACCATTTAAATAGATGTGAAAAGTGCTTAAAACGGAGGGTTGAAAACCTTGAAGTAGTGGGCTAAAAATGGAAGAAACATGACTTGAAAAACTTAGGAAAGAAATTTGGAAAACAGAGAAAATCGGCTACTGGACAGAGAAATTCAGTCGTAGCCATGAACAGTAAAAATGCAGAAATAGGAAAATTTAGCTTTCAGTTGCTATAGTGCACTGACTGACATGCCCCCCGCACGCGCCCGCATTGTGCCTGCGTGCCCCACGCCGCGCGCTGCTGCCTGCTCCTACGCTTGCCAGCACCTACTGCCCTGTGTCTGTACCTTGTTGCTTGTTGCTCTACAGCCTTGGGCACCCAGCCTTTACCTCCATGACACCTGCCCCTTTGGCCATTTTCTTAGCCACTTTGGCCACTTCTTTAAACAAGTCTTGGTAGATTTTTTGGCCTCTTTTGAGCCTTTGTTCTAGGATATTTGGGGCCCATTTGGGCCATTATTCTAAGGCTTTCATAAAGATATTTTGGGGCTATTTTAGATACCATTCTTGACATGATTTAAAACCTATTTTGAATAGTGATTAGGGGAGATATTTAATTGACATTAGAAGACCATTTTGGTTAGGTTAAATAGAAAGTCTTCATTTATAATTTTGGGAAAACATGGGAGAATGAATGCATAATTAATTAAATCTATCTAAATGACCTTTCATTTACTTTCTTATTTCATTTCACTCACTCCCCGAGTTTGTGAAAATTCGGGGCGTGACAACGTGGTATCAGAGCATAGGTTCGAATACCTAGAAACCGTAGGGTGTTGTTGAACACGATAGGGCCATGACACATGGTTTTAAATTTGGTGAGCATTATGTTAAGTGTAAGAACTTGTTATGCGTATGTTAAGACATGTTGTGATTGTTGCTTGTAAAGTGTGAATTGTTGACATGTATATGCTTGATGTTCTTTTAAATGCCTATGTCTAATGTGAAAAAGAGGTATTGATTTCTTTTCTTGGACTTGTAGACTCATGCCACCAAAGAGAACTCTTGCTAGACCTGTAGTGCCTAGGCGTGGTAGGCCTAGAGCCGCTGCACTACCACGGCGTGGTAGGCCCCGAGCTGCTGCTCTTGCTTATAGAACAACTGAGGTGGTCGTTGCTCTTGCTCCTACTCCTGCACCTGCCCTAGCAGAGGAGGTGGAGCAGACCATTGGCGCCAGAGATATGGCAGCCATTATACAGAAGTGTTTTCGAGCCATACAGGAGACCCAGACTGCAGGTGGCGAGACCAAGGATACCTTCATGATGAAGGTGTTCTAGAGGATGAGACCTCCTACATTTGCTGGACAGCCCGACCCTCTAGTAGCTGAGGAGTGGTTAGAGCAGATCACCAGGACCCTGGACTCACAGGGGATCATTGAGCTGCATTTGAGGATCAAGTGTGCCACCTTTCAGTTTACTGAGTTGGCTAGTCAGTAGTAGAGAGTAGCTACTGACCGGATGGACAGTTTTGGGGAGGGATGGGATGCCTTTGTGGCCATGTTCAATGACCACTATTTTCCCAAAACTGTTAGGATAGGATTTATGGACGAGTTTGAGGCACTCCTCTAGAGGGATATGATAGTGACTCAGTATGAGTCTCGGTTTACTGCATCAGGGAGATTTGCCCCACATGTTATTAAAGATGAACGATTGAGGGTCCTTTACTTTGTTAGGGGGTTGAAGACCTCCATCAGGGATAGACTAGCAGGCCACATTATTGAGACCTACGATGAGGCAATGGTCAGAGCCACCAAGATTGAGAGGGAGTTGGCCGACCTTAGAGGGATTAGAGAGTCCCAGACGCAGAGTGGGGCAATTACAGCTCAGGCTTCTACATATGTCCCAGTTTACACTAGTAGGGGACCGACGAAGAGGTACAGGACTAGTACTTCTTTTGCACAGACATCATAGTGACCTGCCTTGTTTTTAGCCCCTCGACCTCCTATGCCTATTACTTTCCAAGGGGAAGTACCTCAAAGGCCCCTTACGTGTTATCAGTGTGGACAGCCTGGCCATAGAATGGCCGATTGTCCCTAGAGAGATCCCAGCTAGGGGCGCGGAGCTGGATCGAGCCAAGGGTCATTTCCACCACCAATACAGGGTTAGGGGTGGAGAACTCCACAGCTTTGCTATACCTGTCACCAGACGGGCCATGTTAGGGCCAACTGTCCTTAGGGGCAGACTTCATAGAGATCGCAGAGGCCACATTACTATCAGCATACTCAGGTGCCTCTGCCACAGCCACTGTCACGACCCAAAACCCACCTTATGCAGATTAGGGGTCCGTGACCGGGTCTACGGCCCGTGGGCTGTTCCCCGTCAAAAGGATCTGAAATACTAAGTGAAGTTTTTTTTTTTTTTTTTAAATAATTTTATAATCATCAAGACATTTAGTAGCGTAGTTAGGTCACCATTTAGTACATGCCAAAAATATGAGTGTTTAAGTACAGATCCTCCAAAAAAAAACACACTTCCAGGACCGTGGTGACATGGGAGACATTAAGACCTTCTAGTATTTAATTTGATACAAAACTCGCCAAAATAGCTACTAGTAACTAGCAGCGTCTAGACCTCTTGAGCGCCCGAGGGTTCTCCTACTTCCAGTTGACCTGAAAAAATATAAGGGAGGGGTGAGCTAACAAAGCCCAGTAAGTAAAATCCCTTCCTCTGTTATGGGTCGAGATTAGTTCAAGAGTGTAAGCAACAAACGAATACCACTCAATGCATATCAGAATAGAAGACATGATAATAGTCACAATAGCCAGTCACCAATGTATAAATCGTTGGAAATGACCCTCAGGTCCTATGGGCATATCCCAAATGGGTACACAAAATCACAACAAGGGATAGCCAATAATATGCTGCCGAGATCAGAAAACGTCTACATAGGCATGTCATCATGTCGAATAGTACAACAAGGGTATTCCAAGGAAAGCTCACAAACATGTCAAAGATCCAAGGAATACAATATCAACGATGCTCAAAGATATACAACATATCAAAAATCAAGAGCATGTCATGTAAGAGATAAAAAGAAACTATCTGTTAGATGCTATCTGTCAGGGCCCGGCATACCCTTTCGTGCTTACAGCACAGCGCTATCAAATTTTTGTGTCCTCCAGGACTCAAGTCGTACGTCATGTCTCGCATGACTACGTGTCGATCGTGCGAAGTGACGCTCACACCCACGTGTAGCCCGGTCGTGCGATGTGACGCTCACAACCACGTGTAGACTGTCAGAATCTTGCCCCTAAGGGCTGAAGTGTGTAACAAGTCAAGTACTACCACAGAAAGATCAGGTCATGCATAGATAATTTCACAAGTTGTGGGGTAGTACTTTTTTTATCATATAACATGTACGGTTCAGTATTCAAGCATCAAAGAATTACGTATAAATCATATCAGGGTATCGACATGCAATCACTCATCAAGTCCACAAGATAGAACAATATCAATTGTGGAGATCAAAACATATCAGATAATGGAGTACAAGGTGGCAGCATGAAGAAAGAAATGTGACATGGCTAAGGAAAGACCACATAACAAAGTCCAGGTTTTACTTACCTCAAAATAACTTTCAACAGTTCTATTAACTCAAGTCTCCTTCTCCTTCCCTCTAGAGGTTCCTATAATCATGGTTCCAAACTATTGCACAATGAATTAGTACCCATTTTAGTCCCCAAACATGGTTATGCATTGCTTTAAGTTCCTTTGAACTTAGTCTATCTAGTTAAGTGTTTTTAATCCCCTATTTCAAGGTTTCAACCTAGGCTATTATATCCCTTAAATGTGCTTAGTAACCTTCAGGATCATCTTTTAAGTCATTTGGACTCCAGTCGTTATCAATTAAGCACTTATTTAACCTTAGGGGCAAAATGGTAATTTTGTCATTCTTGCCCTGGTCCCTATCGTGGTCCTCAAAATATTCCCATTAGCTTATATGTGAAGTTCTAAGTCTTTTAGACTTCATTTGGTATCTAATTTTGATCATCGGAACACATTGGTCATTTTTCATTTTACTCGTTAACTATTCCGGAGTCTTATTTAGCCCTTTAATCTACATCGTTATACTTATGCCAGTTAATCATGATCGATTGGTCCTTATTCGACCCCAAATTTGCAGTTCCTATTCTCAGGGGTATTTTGGTCATTTTTTTCAGTTGTGGAATTTTGACTTTGATTTGTCATTTAATCACGTATACAGTCTCACAGGTATCTGGGTTCCTATTGGTGTCAGTTCTGTCCCAATCGGGTTCTATTTGGACTTCATATGGCATTAGGGGCAATTTGGTAATTTTTCTCATGTTGTATTTTTCGGTATTTTATTTGCTAATACAGACCTCACTGTTGGGTCCAGAATGCCCGAGATAGTCAAAGTGGACTATCTTTCAGTGTCATTTGCCCTAGGTATCATTAAGGGCAGTACGGTCATTTTCCACTTACGTGTCTGTATTTTTTGAGACTTAATTTCCCAATTCGGACTCCACCGTTGAGTACAGAATGCTCAAAATAGTAAGATTACACTATTTATTTATCAAATTTGGACTCCGTTTGACCCATTCAATGTCCAAGGGCAATATAGTAATTAATCCCTTTTAATAAAATAATTAAATAATTATTTTATTATTTTTATAAATTTTCAAGGGGTATAATTGCACGAAATTTCTAAAATCTGGGCCATAGTGAAATTCTGTGAAACTGTTGGGGTCAGGTTGCAATTTTTCAAAAGTTTCAAACTAAACCAAAAGGTTCAGTTCATATGTAAGGGAACCGGTCCGGTCCAGTCCGGTTCTAACCGGTTCAGTTACTATGCTGACGTCATGATGACGTCAGCCCTAAGATTTTAAATTAAAATCAGTTATATCCAAAACGACGTAGTTCAGTTTTAAATGGTTTACCCCTTTTCAATCGGGTCGGGGCCCGACCCGTTACCCGGTCCGACCCGACCCTCACTGTTCATCGTCCCCAACTCTAGGGTTACTGTAGCCCTAATTTTCAGAAATTTTCCTTTTCAATTTCGTGGCATTTTGGGCTCGGTTACTCACTGTTTTCGATCCAAAACGGTTTCTGCACATCATAACAACAATCTAACATCCTTTCAAGCATCGAATCAAACTCTAACAAGTTTTGTTTTCAAAACAATAATTCCGACCTGTAACTGGTTCTAGAGCCCTCGGTTTTGGTCCATTTTTTATGGAATCTGTTGTGTCATGACCTACGGACCGTGGGGTTCAAGTCCCTGTTCTAGGATTTCTGTTCGGTCACAGTTTTAGTGGATTCGGGTTTTAAACCCGTGCCTACCACTCGAAATTTGAGGGGCTTAAACTGAGTTCTGGGGTCACGACTTATGATTTTTAGGATCCCCTTGGGGTCTATTTTAAGTCTAGATAATCCAGTTTAAGCTTGGTGCAAGTCGATTCAGACCTGCATAATCCAGGGTCCATCCATGGAGTTGGTGTACGGTTTCATGGTTTCTTGGCCATTCAGACCCTTCTAACCCTCACAGTATGCATAAAATAGTTCGTAGAGTCAATATTAATGCATGCATGTAATCCTAACAGCTCCACAATGATCAAAACAGTTCTAAAATTCAAAACAAGGAAATGTAGCAGTTTGATATTATACCTTCTAACAGTGGCCTCCTCCCTCCTATGGCTTGACTCAGAACCTCGCAGTGCTCCTCAGGATCTTCCCAAACTTCTTCAGGTACACTAGAAGGCCACACTCAAGCTCACATACACATGAACTTGCACTCCAAGTTCTCACTCTCTCTCTCTAAATCCCCTCATCGTCTCACACCAATCTGATATATATAGAGCACACAGTTTGCTCGTGTTGCTTGTTTTCTAAAACCAGAATTTGGCTGCATGAAAGCTGGTTGGTGGATAAGGGTGTAATGTAATTATATTGTCCTCTTATATATATATATATATATATATATATGCATATATATACCAGTGCAGTCATAGAGTTGAAAGATTGAAGTGAGACGTTCTGATGTAAGCCAATAATGAGGGGTTTGCATGCAAGGCCATTGGCCAATTTGTGAGGTGGGTTTGGGCAACTTGAGATTATATACAATTCTGTTGTATATTTGGACAAAAAGTGGTTGCTTGCCCAATTGGTATTTTTTTGGGTGTTTAAAAACTTGCTCTACTTGGTCAAGGGTTCAAATCCCCTTGGCCTCACATTTTGACATTTTTCTCATTTTGGGCATTAGGCCTTGTTTGGCTGGCACAAATTTTCCTTTCGGCTATTTCCTTAATAACTTTTGTTCTATCGCTCATTTTACGAAGCGGTTTCTTCCGGTAACTTCCTATTTAAACTAGCTTTGTTACCAAAGGCCTCGTGTCAATTTTTATTCTATTGTATTTTTCCACGTTTAGTTAATTCGAGTTTTAACAGTGTTAAAAATTAGGGCTAAAATAGCTAAATTAAGCCCTCCCCTCTTGACGTATTAAATTATTTATGAGTCTATCGTGACCATCCAGAAATTTACGATTTGTTCTCTCAATCATCCTTTATGTTGTGTCTAATTAATAATTAACGGACTAATTATTAATTAATTAGGTCGGGGTGTTACAGCCACAGTTAGGCCATAGACCTCCGGCACCATATTTCTAGTCTGTACCCTCCGCACAGAGTGTTAGAGCTCCCGGATAGAGGGGAGGAGGTCAGTAGGGACAGAGAGGGGGAGGTAGGCAGGGCCAGACTACTCAAGGTCGTGTTTATGCAGTAGCCACACTAGAGGCATCTATTTCTGGACCTTTAGTGGTTCGAGGTACATTCCTTGTGTTTAGTTCATGTGCTAACGTACTGATAGACTCGGGTGCATCTCATTCATTCATATCTACCATGTTTGCTATAACATTGGGGTTGGACATAGATCAGTTAGATCCACCATTGCATGTTGACACCCCAGTTGGGGGTAGTGTGATATTGATGAAGATCTGTAGAGATTGCTCGATAGAGATAGCTGATCGCATCCTTTATTTTGACTTCATTCTGCTTGACATATCTAGTTTTGATATTATTTTGAGGATAGATTGTTTGTTTGTTTTTCGAGCGAGTATAGATTGCTACAAGGGGAGAGTGACAGTGTGTACTCTTGAGGGAGATAGCTTTTATGTCACAGGAGATCGTGGGGATTTCTTAGTTCCACCCTTGTATGACTCGAGGAGTTGGGGATGTCATAGTTACATGTTGGCTAGTTTGGTAGCAGATGTGAGTGGGACTACAGAGAGTGTGTTACCACCCGTAGTGGATGAGTTTCCAGATGTCTTCTCGGATGACTTGACTAGTCTACCGCCGAGACAAGAGATAGAGTTCATGATAGAGCTTATCCCAGGCACTGTGCCTATTTCCATTCCACCTTACCGTATGGCTCCAGCTGAGTTGAGAGAGCTGAAAGAGCAGTTGACTGATTTGCAGGGTAAGGGTTTTATTTGTCCTAGTACTTCTCTGTGGGGTGCTTTGGCACTATTTGAGAAGAAGAATGATGGGACATTACGTTTGTGTGTGGACTATAGGTGGCTGAACCGGGTCACTATCAAGAACAAGTACCCGTTGCTGAGGATAGATGACTTGTTTGATCAGCTTAGGGGTTCGAGATGTTTCTCAAAGATTGATCTTAGATCGGGGTATCATCAATTGAGAGTACGGGAGGAGGATATATTGAAGATAGCTTTCTGCACTCGTTATGGCCATTATGAGTTTGTAGTTATGTCATTTGGTGTGACGAATGCCCCGGCGGCATTCATGGACTTGATGCATTGCATTTTTAGTCCTTATTTAGATCAGTTTGTCGTGGTGTTTGTTGATGATATTTTGATTTACTCACCTTCTGAGGTTGAGCATGCCTTTCACCTACGGACTGTGTTACAGATTTTCAGGGAGCATCGTTTATTTGCTAAGTTCTCGAAGTGTGAGTTTTGGCTTCAGGAAGTGCAGTTTCTAGGCCATGTTATGTTAGGTAGTGGGGTATCTGTGGATCCTTCTAAGATTGACTCTGTTATGAGTTAAGAAAGTCCGAAGAGTGTGTTTGAGATTCGGAGTTTCTTGGGATTGGCAGGATACTACCGTCGGTTTATAGAGGGGTTTTCTTGTCTTGCCGCGCCGATGACTCATCTGACACGCAAGGGCATTAGATTTGAGTGGACAGATGACTATGAGCATTCATTTCAGGAGTTGAAGAGGAAGCTGACTTCAGCACCTGTCCTGATTATACCTGAGGGAGGTATTGGCTACACCATTTATTGTGATGCTTCACGAAAGAGATTAGACTGTGTATTGATGCAAGAGGGTAGAGTGGTAGCTTATGGTTCTCGCCAGTTGAAGAATCATGAGCAGAACTACCCCACATATGATTTGGAATTAGTTGCCGCCATCTTTGCACTTAAGAATTGGCGACACTACTTATACAGGGAGAGGTTCGAGGTGTTCTCAGATCACAAGAGCCTTAGATACATTTTCACATAGAAGGACTTGAACTTTCGACGGAGAAGATGGATGGAGTATATGGAGGACTATGACTTTGACCTTCAGTACCATCCTAGGAAGGCTAATGTCGTAGCAGACGCACTTAGTAGGAGATCGAGGAGCACTATAGTTAGCATTGCTATTAGGGAGTGGGAGATGATGGGAGACATTGGTGAGTTTGACTTAGACTTTGTTGAGTCTGAGGGACACGCCACACTATTCAGTATATGTGCACAGCCTACACTATTGAGCAGGATTATTAAGGTACAGTTACAGGACACAGAGGCAGAGCAGATTCGAGCACGAGCCACTAGTACCGAGGACTTTGAAGGATGGACAGTTCATTCTGACCTTAGCCTGAGGTATATGGGTAGAGTCTTTGTTCCAGAGTCTCCTAGGGCTGATGTCCTTAGGGATTTCCATCATTTATGTCTAGCAGTGCACTTAGGGGGCACTAAGATGTACCATGATTTACGCCGCCAGTATTGGTGGACGGGGATGAAGGGAGATGTTGTACAGTTCGTGTCGAGATGTCTCACGTGCCAGCAGGTTAAGGCTGAGCACCAGAGACCTGAGGGTTTGTTACATCCATTGCTAGTGGCCGAGTGGAAGTGGGAGTTTGTTATTATGGACTTTGTGATGGGTCTTCCGAAGTCACCTAAAGGTCACGATGCAGTTTGGGTTATTTTTGATAGGTTGACGAAGTCCGCACATTTCCTACTGATTAGAGCAACTGATTCAGTGGATGTTCTCAGTAGGTTGTATATCCGAGAGATAGTGCGACTACATGGGGTTCCTGTTTCCATTGTGTTAGATAGAGACCCACGTTTCACTGCACGGTTTTGGCAGAGTCTTCAGACAGCCTTGGGGACTCAGCTATTATTTTGTACTGCTTTCCATCCTCAGACTGATGGCCAGTCAGAGCGTACTATTCAGATACTTGAGGACATGCTTAGAGCATGTGTTATGGACTTCAGGGGTAGCTGGGAGGATCACCTTGCTCTAGTAGAGTTTGCCTACAACAACAGCTATCAGTCTAGTATTGAGATGGCACATTTTGAGGCGTTGTATGGTAGGCCGTGTCGTTCACCGGTGTGTTGGACTGAGGTAAGAGAGACAGCTGCTTTAGGGCCTGACATAGTCCGTGAGACCACAGAAAAGATACAGGTGATTAGACAGTGTCTGTTGACAGCACAGAGCCGCCAGAAGAGTTATGCAGATAGGAGGCGACGACTTCTATCATTTGATGTTGGGGGACATGTGTTCCTCAAGATGGCCCCACGGAGGGGATTGAGGAGATTTGGGCATAGCAGGAAACTGTCGCCGTAGTTTATAGGCCCATTTGAGATTCTTGGGAAGGTTGGTGAGGTGGCCTATAAGCTGGCATTACCGTCACAGCTATCTGGGGTTCATGATGTATTCCATGTGTCAATGTTGAGGAAGTACGAGCCAGACCCTTCACATGTACTAGATTGGGTAGATCTTCAAGTGGAGGGTGATGTTTCTTATGATGAGAGGCCTGTGGAGATATTGGACTCGAGGGACCAGGTTTTGCGAGACAAGACCATCCCTTTGGTCAAGGTTCTTTGGAGCCATCACGGGGTCGAGGAGGCCACTTGGGAGCGTGAGGTTGAAGTCTGTGCTAGATATCTCGAGTTGTTTATTCATAGAGGTATATTTCTAAATTTCGGGATGAAATTTCTTTAAGGGGGGAAGGATAAAGAGATCTGAAAAATGAGGACAAATTTTACTTTTTTTGCCGGTAGGGCACACTATACATGCACCATTTGCTGGTGGTTCACTACATATGCATCATTTAGCTATAAGTCATATTTAAAAGCATATTTTGAGTGTGTCATAGAAGATACATATGCTTATAATATTAAAATACACCTCTTGTAAAAATTTGAGCCTATTCGAAGATAGTTTTCAAAAACAGGACCAAAAGGGTGACCCAGGTGGAACCGGCCTATAGGTGAAAATTTATTTTTTTGAAAAACTTCATTTAAAATAATTTTAAGAACTTTGGCTAAAACAAAATATCGAGTTGAGGCGTTTCGGGACGAGTTGTAGTGTAATAGGGTCCCGGATTCATTAAGGGCAAAATGGTCATTTTGCACCTTTGCCCCTCCACTATAAATACAGCCCCTTAGTGTATTTTTTTTTATATTTTGGTCTGAGATTCAGAGCAGAAGTCATGCATGGGAGAAAAGTGAAGAAAATCCCTAGGTTCTCCAAGCTTCAAGCCACCAAAACACACTCCTAGGCCAAGATTCTTGCAAGGCTTCCTTCTAGGAAGTTGTTCCTCTCATCAAGACCTATATTCTCACCAATCGGTTCGGCTGCACAGTGAACACAACTCCTTCGATTTGAGAAAAATCATTTTAGGTATGATATTTTGCTAAGTTAGGAATAGATTTAAGTTTTCTTGCCTTTCTATGTGTTGATTGAATGATTTAAGTATTTACTTAATGTTAGAAAATCACTTAGGTAGTAGTTGCTTTGAAAACTTAGAGTTAGTAGTTAGGGTACTTTTGTGTTCTTTGAGTTTCTTGACAATTTGTTACTATGATAAAGGTGTACCTTGAAATGTGTTGGATTATTATATTCTAGCTTATGTTCATGTAGAGAAACTCTTGTGGTTTGAGAGTTATGAATTATTCCATGAGTTGTAGTTTGTGTATTTGTATTTTTTTTGAGAAATTGTGAAAGTAATGAATATGAAACTTGATCATATGTTTATGTCACACCCCAAATTTTCATAAACCCAAAATGGACTTATTAAATAGAAAAATGAATAAATAAATTTAAAACATCTTTTAATTCTCAGCCAAAAAAATTCATTATTCCATACTCTAAGGTAATAAACCAACATTAGAAGGAAAAAAAAAATTGAGAATCATTTGAATCCATTCTGAAAACTTTGTTTAGGCCTTTATACCTTTCATAGTCAATTTCACCCAAACATATTTAGAGTCTTAAAGTGCAAATATTATTAAACAAAAGTGCTCGTTGAGACAATCAGTTTAGACTTTTGAATCACTCAATTCAGATTTGAAATGAATTTATATGAAAACCGAAAAGTTTC
This sequence comes from Nyssa sinensis, assembly GCA_008638375.1. Taxonomy (NCBI): domain Eukaryota; kingdom Viridiplantae; phylum Streptophyta; class Magnoliopsida; order Cornales; family Nyssaceae; genus Nyssa; species Nyssa sinensis. The sequence goes on from CM018037.1 coordinate 3,605,538, forward strand.
AAAAAAAAAAAAAAAATTTGGATGAACAGTAACCCGAGCAAACCAGTAGCTAAAAGTGAACAGTAACATTGAAAGTTACTGTTCACCTAGAGCAAAAATTCAGCTTCAGAAAAAATGCTGCGCCTAACCCTCTGATTCAAATCAACTTTTCTCTCAATCTACAGATCCAAATGTAATGAAATCTGTGCCAACATCTTCCTTATTGAGTCTAGTTTCTATACCATTTGTAATCACTCAAATATTCTATGTAGAACTCAAGTTATGACGAAAAAATTACACATAGGTCAGATTTTTCACACTTGAAGCAAAGTCAATATAACTTTTTCATTTTAAAAGCTTTCAAAGTCCGTGATATATAAAAAGAAAGCTAAGAGATAGACCTATCTAGAAATGTATGGAACTTTAATTAATTCAAAAAGACCAAAACGTTATAGTCTCACGAAGTGGGCTGATATGCAGAAATAATTCTACAAAATCGAAATTAAGGCATGTTGTATACCATTTGACATTCCTTCTAATTCTTCAAGCTATTTAACCCCAACTTTTTAGCACCTTTCTCACCTATTTAAAGGGTGTTTTGCATACCTAATTTCTCTTTTATTTTTACAAAATTTTGACATAACTTCTTTTGTTTTCTAAGCATTATCCCGCCTGATATTTTGCAACAATTCATATATATAAACACATCACAATCCATCCTCACTCGATGGCCACAATTTCATAGAAATTAAACATACATCATTTAAATATTTAATCTATCATATATGCACATGTACTGGAATTTCACAACATCACTATCTCATGCTCATTACAATATATAGGGTATTGCCATTGTTTTCATAATATACAAGGTGTGTACAAATAAACACACATGGTTTCGGGGCTTATGTCCTTATACAACTCAAAAATAATGCCCCAAGGGCCAAATCTTCTTCATGGTCCATTTTCCTTCCTTTCTTTAAGACTTCAATAAGTCTCAAGTACCCAGAGCCTTATTTGAAATATGATATCCCACGAATGGGTCAGCTCAACTGCTGGTATGACACAATGCTAATGCTAGGAACAAATTTAAGGAGTGGCATGTGCAAGTGTACATTGTAAAAGCTATAATCCCATAATCCCTCAATGCCATGCAATGTCAACATACATGACACACACATGCAACTCTATGCCACCCATGTCTCGCTTCACGGTCCTTCCCCATTGGTATGCAAGTACCAAAGTATGTCTCGCTTCACGGTTCAGACCCCGTTGGCATACAAGTACCAAATGGCCAATTTTGGGTTTTTCACCACAGGATCTACACCCTCATAATGCATAGCACCAAGTGCTCAACTCACGCCATGCCTCCAAGGATTCACACTATGCCAACATGCTTTGATTTTTGTTCTTACGCAATTCAATGAAACATTTTATTAACACATGGAGCATGACTTAAAATATGCCTCTTTTATAAAGTAAAGCATAACTTCAAATTCACAACACTTTGTCTACATAAATGTAAGTCACGATTCAATGAATTAAACTTATGATAAAGTCTCATGTTCATCACTTTGACAATTTCTCAAAGAAAATACAAATACACAAACTACCAACTCATGGAATAAATCATAACTCTCAAACCACAAGAGTTTCTCTACATGAACATAAGTTAGAATACAATGAATCAAACATACCAACAAGTTACATGTTCATCACTTTACTAAATTCCCAAAGAATAACTAAGAACACACAAGTACATAAATAATCAACTCTAGGTTTTCAAAGCAACTACCACCTAAGTGATTTTCTAACATCAAGTAAACACCTAAATCATTCAATCAAGACATAGAAAGGCAAGAAAACTCAAATCTATTTCTAACTTAGCAAGGTGTCATACCTAAAATGGGTTTTCTCAAACTGAGGGAGTTGTGTTAGCTGCGCAGCCGAACCGATTGGTGAGAATATAGTCCTTGTTGAGAGGAACAACTTCCTAGAAGGAACCTTTGTGAAAATCCAAGCCTAGAAGTGTGTTTTGGTGGCTTGAAGCTTGGAGAACCTAGGGTTTTTCTTCACTTTTCTCCCATGCACGAGTTCTGCTTCTTCTCCAGACTAATTCTGATTTTTCTATCTCTAAATGGCTGTATCTATAGTGGAGGGGCAAAGGTGCAAAATGACCCTTTTGCCCTTAATGAATCCGGGACCCCATTACACTACAACCCGTCTCGAAACGTCTCAATTAGATATTTTTTTTTGGCCAAAGTTCTTAAAATTATTTTAAATGAAATTTTTCAAAAAAATAAATTTTCGCCTGTGGCCGGGTTTGGCCGGATCCACCCGGAATGCCCTTTTGGTCCAATTTTTGAAACTATCTTCGAATAGGCTCAAATTTTTACAGGATGTGTATTTTAATATTCTAATCATATTTCTCTTCTGTAGAATACTCAAAATATGCATCTAAATATGACTTATGTCTAAATGTGCATGTATAGTGCTCTACCGGCAAACATTGCATGAATAGTATCATACTGGTAAAAATGAAAAATTTACCCTCAATTTTTAGGTCTCTAGAGTTTAATTCATTGAATTGTGACTTACATTCATGTAAACAAAGTGTTGTGAATTTGAAGCTATGCTTTACTTTATGAATGGGGTATATTTTAAGTTATACACCATGTGTTGATAAAATGTTTCATAGAATTTACATTGAGAAAAATCAAGGCGTCTTCACATACTTGAATTCTTGGAAACATGGCTTGGGTTGAGCTCTTGGTGCTATGCATTATGAGGGTGTAGATCCTGCGGTGAAAAACTCAAAATCTGGCCAATGACAGTACTCGCGAGTTGATGGGGGCGGAACGTGAAGCGAGACATGGGTGGCATAGAGTTGCATATGTGTGTCATGCATATTGACATTGCATAGCATTGAGGGATTACGGGGTTATAGCTTTTAAAATGTACACTTGCACATGCCACGCCTTAAATTTGTTCCTAGCATTAGCATTGTGTCATACCAGCAGTTGTGCTGACCCCTCGTGGGATATCATATTACAGATGATGCTTCTAGTACTTGAGACTTTTTGAAGTCTTGAAGAAAGGAAGGAAAATGGACTATGAAGAACATTTGGCCCTTGAGGCATATTTTGTATATATGGGCATAAGCCCAAAAGACTTGTATTTCAATGTGGATGAATGGTGAATTATAGACCTTGAATCATTTTGTAATGTAATGGCTTAAAATCCAAATGACATTTAGTGTGCTTTAGTTAAATGTGTATCAAATGTATATATGTTGAAAGAAATGATATGTAAGATATCTTTATCTAATGAGCATCATATATATATATATATATATATATATATTGAGACAAATAGTTGTGAATATGAAAACAAGGGATGTATATTTAATTTACATGAATTGTAGCCACCAAGTGAGGGTGGGTTGTGACATGTTTATACATATGAAGTATCATGAATATTAGGTGGGAAAAAGGCTTAGAAAACAAATGAAGTTATATCAAAATTTTAGTGAAATTAAGGGAAACAAATTAAGTGTGTAAAATACCATTTAAATAGGTGTGAAAAGTGCTCAAAATAGAGGGTTGATAACCTTAAAGTAGTGGGCTAAAAATGGAAGAAATGTGGCTTGAAAAACTTGGGAAAGAAATTTGGAAAACAGAGAAAATCGACTGTTGGACAGAGAAATTCAGCCGCAGCCATGAACAGTAAAAATGCAGAAACAGGAAAATTTAGCTTTCAGTTGCTATAGTGCATTGACTGACATGCCCCCGCACCACGCGCGCCTGCGTGCCCCACGCCGCACGCTACTGCCTGCTCCTGCGCTTGGCAGCGCCTGCTGCCCTGTGCCTGCACCTTACTGCCTGTTGCTCGAAAGCCTTGGGCACCCAGCCTTGACCTCCATGACACCTGCCCCTTTAGCCATTTTCTTATTCACTTTTGGCCACTCCTTTAGACAAGTCTTGGTACATTTTTTGGCCTCTTTTGAGCGTTTGTTCTAGGACATGTGGGGCCTATTTGGGCTATTATTCTAAGGTGTTCATAAAGATGTTTTGGGGCTATTTTAGAGACCATTCTTGACATGATTTAAAACCTATTTTGAATAGTGATTAGGGGAGATATTTAGTTGACATTAGAAGACCATTTTGGTTAGGTTAAATAGTAAGTCTTCATTTTTAATTTTGGAAAAACATGGGGGAATGAATGCATAATTAATTAAATGCATCTAAATGACCTTTCATTTACTTTCTTATTTCATTTCACTGACTCCCCGGGTTTGTGAAAATTCGGGGCGTGACATTTGTAGTGTTCTCTCTCTCTTTCTCGCTATATATATATATATATATATATATATATATATATATATATATTAATACTCCATTCAGAATTTGGTTTCCAATATGCAGATTATTAGAGGTTTGAATATGTAAATTTACTGCTGGGGAGTTTTGGTAGGTTCATGATTTGTGAGTTAATTATTTATGTAATTGTCAATTGTTTATTTTTTTAATGGATATTTTTGTTTTTATTGCTTAGATTATAATTTTGACATGATTATTTAAATAAATGAGACTCACAATTTTATTCTTCATGTATTAATTGTTTAAAAATTGTTATTTATTTATTTCTTTCTTTATTCACTGACTAGTATATATGTATATATATATATATAAACATTTTGGCCATGTACTTGGAATTCCTAATTCCTAAATTTTTTCCCAATAGGTAATACACTCACCCACATCCCAACCGAAACTTTAATCCTGTGCCTCTCCTTTGGAAGCCTGGAGATACTCAAGCTAACAATTGATAGTAAATTTTGTCTCAACGTGGGTGAGAATCCTCACCCAAAAAAATAATAGTAATAAAGAAAATAGTAAAAGATAAAAAAATTAATTTTACTTTATTCCTCTTTTTCTTATTTATTTTTTATTTTTCTTTAAAAAAAAAAGCAAAAAATCTTGATCATTCTCAAAAAATTTCTAAAACCAAATACGAGATAACTCGGACCTAAATAGACTAGGTTGGACGGGAGATATCTTGGATTATATAAAAATAAAAAATAAAAAGCATATGGTCCCAGACACCTCCATTGTAGTTTTTTTCTAATTTTTGTACTTTGTTTGCCTGTCTAGTGGGTTCACTTGTGTGCCAGAAGCTCTCATTGTGTTGCATTTTCATTTTTGGGAACAAGCAATTCAATAAAATAACATTTTGTAAATAACAAGACAAAGCTAGTTCATGTTATTATATAATGGACCTAAGGTTAAAATAAAAAATAACTGAGTCATTCATCCCAAATTGGAAACATGCATAGATAATTAACTCTTATTTTAATTGTATATGGGTATTAAAAATTATTTATTTTAATTATTAAATTATATATTTATTTGTTTACAACAATCATACTTACGGGGCAATGCTAGTATATATGTATGTTTCATTAGATAAATTCAAGCCCTTTGCATCTAATTCTTTCATGTTGTTTGTCATTCAGCTTGAGCTTTCTTTTCATCCTGTACTTCATATCATAAATGTCACGACCCGAAACCCACCCTACGCGGATCTCGTGTCGCGGGGCCGACCCGAAGGCCGTCCCTACTTTTTCCATTCCTGTATCATAGTACTAATATGCAATGTACTAAAATTTTAAACAGTAAACAGCGGAAGTCTTTATCAATTACAGTAATCCAGCGGAAGTCTTTTTAAATACATTAAACAGCGGAAGTCTATTAAATACATGACATAGTTCTACATAATTCAAAATGAGAACTAAAACATAGCCAGCACCCGGGGGTGGTGAATACATGGGAGAACTAACATAGACTGATACAGTACTTCAAAATGTCCCCCTACGCTCTCAGACTCCTACTGGGGTCTCGTAGCGTCATCACCTAAAATGGGGGGTAAGTGGGGTGGAATGAGCTATGAAGCTCAGCAAGTAAACCAGATCTCCGACACTGGTATCGATAAGATACAAATCCATGAATAAAAATATGATAGCCAATCATAAGAAGTAAGATGCTGTGATAGCCAATGAGAACAATTGCCATGATGGCCAATAAATAGTGGGGCACAATAAACAATCAGGAGTAATGAATAAGCAGTGATAAGATTTCTCAACAATAACCTGTCACAATAAAAGTACTGCCACAATAAAACGATTTCAATCAAACCAATGAACAACGTAAGATAACCCATAAGAAACAGTAATCCATAAGGTACAGTAACCATTCAACAATATATCCATAACAATAATCCAATGGAGATGCTTATAATCTGTAGTAGGGAATGGCAACCCCTCTGCGTAATTCGAGGCCCGGCATACCTCTCAATTAAACTCACATCTTTTGCCACACGTCCGTTCACGGACTAGTTCGTCACAGAAGCATCGGATGGATATTGTGACTGAGCACAATTCCAGCATTTATAAACATAGCATGATCATTTGTGATTCCATAAGGAGTATGAAAATGGAATATCATATATACAGTAAAGCATAACAGTAAGCCTTTCAAGGCACGGTTCAATATGATAACAATAGCACAATAGTCAATCAATGTCCACAAGATAGAACAATATCGCATTGTGGATAGCAATAACAGGAAGTACTTCCAAGAGTACAAGTTTGGCAGTAATGAATAAACTTGGCTTTAGAAACACCACATGGAAGAGAAAGTGATCCACTTACCTCTATCGTGATTCTATCTCAGAAATCCGTGAGTATACCTTTGCATTTCGAGTTTCCTATATGTCAATGAATACGTTTCAGAATAAATGTTATTCATCAAATTTTATGCCTCTCTATCATAAGTATTTCAAATACTATTTTAGATTTTACCATTGAGTCCGGAACGCCGAAGAAAGTCGGTTTAGGCTTTCGCGGAATTCCATTTGGACCTTTGTACTAAAAAGGGCAAAATAGTCATTTTGCACTTTTGCGGTATTTTATCCTTCGGGGTTTCGTCTCGTAAAACGGACCCCACCATTGGACTCAGAACGTCCGAGATAATAGGTTTTGACTATTCATTCGTATCGGTTGGACTTCGTTTGACCTAATTTTGAAATAGGGGCATTATTGTAAAAATTAATATTTAATTAATTTTTATATTTGGGCAACAGTGAAATTTTTCAAAACATTTGGGGCCGGTTCATAAATTTCAAAAGCTGCGGTCTGAACCAGTTGGTTCAGACCTAAAAACCCTAAACCGGTCCACCCCTCCCCTGAACCAAACGGTTCACTTCCTTTTAAAAACCGGATTTCCATAAACCTATTTCCCTATCCTTATCCTTGGTTTGGATAACATCAAACCCATTTCCCATTTATTATCCCTGCAACCAAACAAGCCCAATCCCATTTAAATTAAAAACCCAAAACGACACAGCTTTGGCCCCATTTATTTCCGGTCAGGTACCGACCCGGATCCAACCCAGACCCACGACTTAACAGTCGTCTTCCCCGATATTCCGGTGAGAGAACATTAGGGTTCCGTCACCATCTCCGGTGACGGCAACCTAAATCCGATGGTTTTCCCCCCCCCCCATTTGAATGCCATTCTCTTCCTTTCTTCCCCACGACCTCATTCCTATCCTCGGCTTGCCCCAAAACTCTCCCCATCTTCACGAAATAGGGTTTAAAGGGGTCGGCCCGTTTTTCCGGTGACCTGTATTTTTCCTATTTCGTGACTCTTTGAGCACTGTTTTGGCCCTAATCCGTTTCAAACGGTTTCCTGCATGTATAAGGACCATTTTTATAAACTTTAAAACAAGTTTTAAACGTAAAATTCATGGAACCCGATTATCCTCCCGAACCTGCAACTCTGTTTTTCTCTTTGATTTCTAAACCATTTTTCATGATTCTTTTTGCATTATCATCCTTATTCTATACTCTACAAGGCCTTATAGTTATATTTAGGTTTCATGCTCAAAAACAATAAAAACAGAACCTAAACCACTTACCTGGGTTTCGGTTTTGAGCTCAATGTGAACCTCCCACCTTTCTGTTTCTGAATCAGTCTCTCTCCCTTCTTCTCCCCTTCAGTTCCTGCCCCTTCTTTTCTTTTCTAACCTCTCATCTCTCAAACCCGTATACATATATAAAGAGACTCCACCGCCTCTTTCTCTCTCTACCTTATCTCTCTCTCTCTCTCTCTCTCTCTCTCTCTCTCTCTTGCAGTCATCCTTGACTGCAGAGAACTGCCCCCTTACTTGTAGCCATCCACGTACCCTCCAATATACATATATACACATATATTACATATACACACCCTCCACCTCACCAAGTCGGTTGGTGGGTTTCCCAAACACACACACAGTGATGCACACACTGATATTTTCCCTTTTTTTTGTTTTCTTTTCCTTTTTATTTATTACACATATACATAAATACATGTATAACCATGTTATATATTATATATATATACATATCAATTACATACTTTTATACATGTATTTATAATCATATAAATACGTATAACGGTATTTCTAATCATGTATACATACACTAATTTTAATCGAGCTACACATCTATGTTCACGTATGCATGCATAGAAATACGTGCATGCACGCATTACGATGCAATACCTTGTGATGCTCGGGTGTCACCCAGCCTTGATCATTTATTCCCATCATTCCAGTCATTCATTTCCATGAAAATACTAAGATATACATATCTTACCGTTCAAGTTACATGTTTTAACCGACCTACCTCGGTATACGTGACGTATCCCGGGACGGGATATTACAATAAAGTTGAGCCTTAACTTCAGACTCGATGCGTTGGTGAAGTTGGGATACGTTACTAGCTCCAGTTGAATTATATATATATATATATATATATAAAGAGGTACATCTCGAAGTCTTTTTTAGTTTCATCAATAATCAATCATGCATAGAGCTGTTCATTTCAATTGCTATATTTTAGTTTTAATTACAATGTGTGTTGTTTCATTTCCTGTCAGAAAAGAAAAGACAAAAGACAGAAAAAAGTAGCTTGTGAGTTGAAAATGGAATTTTTTAGTGCTGTTGTTGGAAAGATTGGAGAGAAGATTATAGAGAAAGTCACAGACCACTTCTTCACACGCATAGTGAATGGGGTGTTGGACACAGTTGCACATCGTGCTCCGGCCTCTGATATTTGGTTCAAATCCACCACAGACTATGAGAATTTTGAGTCCAGAAGATTGGTTTTTGAGGAGATCATTGAGGCGTTAAGAGATGATAAGATTTACATAATTGGGATACACGGAGCGGCAGGTGTTGGTAAAACAAAGATGGCAGAAGAAATTAGCAAACGAGCTAAAGAAAATAAGCTTTTTGATGAGGTTGCAATGACATCTGTATCCCAAAATCCAGATGTGAGAAAAATTCAAGGAGAACTTGCTGATTGTTTAGATCTAAAATTAGATTCAGAGACTGAAATTGGGAGAGCAAGTCAGTTATGCAAGAGATTACAAAATGGGAAAAAGATCATTGTTATAATTGATGATGTTTGGAATCAAATTAATTTGAAGGAAATAAGAATTCCATTTGTTGATAATATCAAGGGTTGCAAAATTGTGTTGACGTCTCGAAGCTCAAGTGTGTGCCATCAGATCGGGGTTCAAAAATGCGTCCCTATTGGATTCTTACCAGAGCATGAAGCATGGGACCTATTTGAGAAGAAGGTGAAAAATTCAATTGACTCTCCTGAAATGGAATCTGTAGCGAAAGAGGTGTGTAGAGAATGTGCTGGTTTGCCATTGGGAATACTTGCAGTTGGAGGAGTACTAATGAATTAAAAGAATAAGGAAACATGGGAAGATGCACTTGAACAATTGAGAAACTCCAGGCTTAGCAACATTGAAGGAATGGAGGTGCATTCACGTATAGAGTTGAGCTACAAGTTTCTGAAATCAGCAGATGTAAAGTCATGCTTTCTGCTTTGCTGTTTGTTTCAAGAAGACACTCAAATTTCAATTGATGACTTGGTGAGGTACGGAGTAGGAATGAGGTTTCTTCGAAACTTGGATACAATGGAAAAGGCAAGAAATAGAGTACACATGTTGGTTGATACTCTCAAGATATCTAGTTTGTTGTTGGAAGGTAGAGATGAAGACTTTGTCAAAATGCATGATGTCATTAGAGATGTTGCTATATCAATTGCATCAAAAGAGGAATATGGGTTTTTGGTAACAACTGGCGCTGAAAAGTGGTTGGAAAAAGATGAATATGAACGTTGCAAAGTTCTCTCATTATGGTCCAAGAACATTTATGAACTTCCTGATGAGTTGGAGTGTCCAGAACTCCACACCTTAGTGTTAGATTGTAACAATCCATCACTAAAAGTTCCCAATGGCTTTTTCAATGGGATGAAGAAACTCAATGTTTTACATTTGAGTAACATGCATATCTCGTCACTTCCAAAATTGGTTAATCTTCGAATGTTATGTCTAAACAATTGCAGGTTTGTGGACATGGCTTTACTAATTAAGGAATTACCAAAACTTGAGATACTAAGCCTTGTTGGTTCAAGTATCAAAGAGTTGGTACCAGAAATAAGACAACTAACTCATCTTTGAGTGTTAGATTTGAGGGAGTGTTTCAATCTCGTAATATTTCCATCACATGTCATTTCAAATCTATCCCGTCTAGAAGAATTGTGCATTTCTGACGAGTTTAATGGATGGGAGGTTAAAGCAAGCAAGAAGAAGATAAGAAATGCAAGCCTAGTTGAGCTAAATTCATTGATTCAGTTAATCAATTTAGAAATTCATATACCAAATGTCATATTACTGAAAGACCTCCGCTTTGAGTCATTGAAGAGATTTAAAATATATGTGGGTAAAAGTTTTAAATCCTTAAATTCCTCATGTACAAGGATGTTGAAACTTGCAGGTGTTCCACTAAAGGATGTGTTCAACATTTTGATGGAAAGAGCTGAAGAGCTATATTTAGATAATCTGGAAGGGTTAAAGAAAGTGCTGCATGAGAAAAACGGAGAGGGGTTTTTAGAATTGAAGTATCTTTCTGTTAAGAATTGCAACGACATGAATCATCTACTCAGCAAACCAAAATTGTCTTCACAATACCAGGAAAGATGTTCAGGTCCTTTCTGTAAATTAAAGGTATTAGTTGTCAAAAATTGTAGATTGAAATATCTGTTCTCTCTTAATACTGCAAAAGGTCTTCCACAACTTCAAGAATTGAGAATACGGAATTGTGAGTGCATGGAGGTAGTGGTTAGAGATGATGAGGAAGTCATGGAGAAGATTATTTTTCATCAACTAAAAAAAATGCATTTGGACTCCGTACCAAATCTTAGAAGCTTATGCAACAACATGAAGATAATGTCAAATATGGAGGGGAGCCCTTCTAATCACGGCAAAACTCTCTTTAACGAAAAAGTATGCTTTGTAAAAAAAAAAATTCCTAATTTTCCTTTCCTTTAAAAGTTGTCTTAATTAAATTTATTTTTATTTTATTTTTTCAAAATAACATCAAAATTTAGAAACTATAATTTTATAATGCACTATTTGCAACTCAAGTGAATTCATCGTAAAAATAGTGCATTGGCAAAAAAATCAGAAGTGATAATATTTTTTAAATATGTTTTGAATATGTTAATTAGATATAGAGTTAGTGCTGCTATGGCCTGCTATGGCCATTTAGTTTTCAGCTGCCCAACGTGGAAATGGACATTTCTTTAATCTTTTTTTTTAAAAAAAAAAATATTTTCTTTATTGATATTAGCCTCAGCCTCGTCATCCTCCATGGATTTGGAATAGAAATTTTGATTAGTATACTTGAATGAATTAGACTTTGATCCCTTTTGTATTCCTATTAAATTTGGCCATCTAATTCCCATTTGCTGCAATATATTATATGTAATGATTTTTAGTATTTCTGTTTAGGAATGGAAAACTAAGATTTTTTAAATGATTTAGTGGAACTCAAAGTAGAGGATAAGAATATATTTAACCATTAACAAAATATAATGTGATGAATTTCTACAGGTTGCTTTTCCTCTCTTGGAGGAATTGTACATTCAGAATTGTGGATTGAAATATATGTTCTCTCATGCCATTGCAAGAGGTCTTTTGCAACTCCAAGAATTGATGATAGACGACTGTGAGGACATGGAGACCATAGTTGAAAATGATGAGGAAGTCAAGGAGAAGATAATTTTTCATCAATTAAAAGAAATGACTTTGAAGGGCTTACCAAATCTTAGAAGCTTTTATGACAGCACGAAGATGAGGACAACTGTAGAAGCAAGCCCATCTAATCTTGGCCAAACTCTCTTTAATGATAAAGTATGTTTTTTTTTTTTTTTTGTCAAAAACATTCAAATTTTCTCTTTATTTAAAAAATGTTTTAATTGATTTTTTTTTAATTTTAGTTTTTTTTTTCAGTAATACTAAGAAGATAAAGAACTTAAATTTCGAAATGACACTGCTCTTACTTGTGTTAATTTTCTGAAAAAAGTTAAAAATAATATGAAAAAAGATTTAACATATTTTTAGTGACAATAAGAAGTTAAGAAGTCAAACTCTCCGGTTTCCATTAGACCCAGCAACCATAATATGTTTTTGTCAGGCTGACAATGGTTGGGCCTTACCATTGATGGGCCAAGATCAGGCCAGCCCCATGGCCTTTTAACTCTTTAGCCGCCAAAACTTGGAAAAGGTCATTTCTTTGATATTCCTTTTCTTTTGTTTTGGTATTGATTTTGCTCAATTCCTTTAATTATAGGAGACTTTTACCCTCATCCTTTAACTATTCACTTTTTTATAATAGATTTTCCTCTAATAGAATAAAAGGGATTAATTTTTTATTAATTTATTTTTTACCACAAATCTTGGCAAACTTCTTTTTAACAAAAAGATATGTTTTGTTAAAAAAGAAATCCTAATTTTTTTTCATTTAAAAGTTGTCTTATTTAAATTTATTTTTACTTTATTTTTATAATGTCACACCAAAAATTAGAAACTATAATGTTACAAGTAAAATCCACCTTGAGAGCCAATGAGTTACTGTAGTTTTATAGCTTTGTGGTTAGAGCAGCAAGAGACGTCTCTTTTCAGAAAATTCTTTAGGATTCATTTGATTTGAGAATTTTGTGATGAAAAAGAAAATTGATTTTTCTTAAATATTTTTACATAAATAAATTATCAAAGAAATTGTAGGATATATTCTTCTTAGATTGAGTCATAAGTGGTAAGGGAATTAGGCTAATCGGAAGTGATAATCTTTTTAAATATGTTTTAAATATATTAATTAGATAGAGAGTTATGTTGCTTTGGCCTTTTAGTTTTTCAACTGCCCAAACATTTCTTTAATCTTCCTTTTTTAAAAAAAAAAAAATTATTCATATTAGCCTCAGCCACATCATCCTCCATGAATTTGGAATAGAAATTTTGATTGGTAGACTTAAATCAATTAGACTTTGATCACTTTTTTTTTTTCTCTTTCTTGATTAATAGAATGCCATTGCAAATTTCCGAATAGAAAATTGAAGCTACCCTTTTGTATTCCTAATAAATTTGGCCATTTAATTCCCACAACAACCTTTTTATGTGATTTTAAATTTTTATCTCAAATGACATGACATGACATGACATTAATATACTACTTTAATTATATGATATAGAATATTGTCATTAATACAATTACATCAATGTCACATTATTTGAAATAGAACTTTGAGATAAAAATTTTAAAAATATAGCGTTGCTCTTGAAATACAAATTTAAGAATATTTTTAAATAAAATATTGAGGGAAAATTTTTGAAATGTATTAAAAAAAATTAAATAACAAAAAGTTGAGGGGGCCACTTGCCCACTAGGCCCTATGAATCTCCATCCCCATTTATACGTGATGCTTTTGGTTCCAATGTTATTTTAAGAAATGGAAAACTGAAGATTTTTTAAATGATAAAGCATAGAGAAAGTTTAGAGGAACTCAAAGTAGAGGATAATAATATATTTAACCATTAACAAAATGTAATGTGATGAATTTTTACAGGCTGCTTTCCCTGTCTTGGAGGAATTGTGGATTCGGGATTTGAAAAACATAAGGAAGATATGGGATAATCAATCAATCTTGCCTCTAGAAGAAGAGTCCTTTTGTTCAAATTCTTTTTCTAAATTAAGTCAATTAGAAGTCAGCAATTGTGGATTGAAATATATGTTCTCTGCTACCACTGCAAGAGGTCTTCCGCAACTCTAACATTTGACAATAGCCAATTGTGAGGACATGGAGAACATAGTTGAAAATGATGAGGAAGTCAAGGAGAAGATAATTTTTCATCAATTAAAAAAGATGACTTTGAAGAGCTTACCAAATCTTAGAAGCGTTTATGATAGCACGAAGATGAGGACAACTGTAGAAGCAAGCCCATCTAATTTTGGCAAAGCTTTCTTTAATGATAAGGTATGTTTTTTTTTTTTTTTTTTGTCAAAAACATTGAAATTTTCTCTTTATTTAAAAAATGTTTTAATTGATTTTTTTAAATTTTAGTTTTTTTCAATAATACCAAGAAGATAAAAAACTTAAATTTCGAAATGATACTGCTCTTACTTATAGTCTTAATTTTCTGAAAAAAGTTAAAAATAATATGAAAAAAGCTTTAACATATTTTCAGTGACAATAAGAAGTTAAGAAGTCAAACCCCCCAGTTTCCATTAGACCCAACAACCATAATATGTTTTTGTCAAGCTAACGATGGTTGGGCCCTTACCACTAATGGGCCAAGATCAGGCCAGCCCCATGGCCTGTTAACTCTTTAGCCGCCCAAACTTGGAAAAGGTCATTTCTTTGATATTTCTTTTTGGTACGCCAAAAGTGCGCCTTTAGATAAAAATATGACACGTGGCCGAGTTGTACTAAGCAGGACTAAAGGTTCATTGGCCACGCCGACGTTACGTCGGAATATCAACACCACCGCCGCCGCCACCGACATCATGTGTCTTTTTACCTTGGTATATCCTGGCTGATAGTAATGAGTAACGGTCAGGTAGCAGGTAGCGCTGAAGAACATGAGAGCAGGTGGTGGCAGAGAAGTGGGTATGTCATGATTACTGCTGTCAAGCGGTAGTGAACCCATGCCCTGGAGTCACCAACTCTTACCAACTCTGACAAGCAAAAGGCGTATAAATATGAACCCATAAGGTACGAAAAAGGGATGAATGATTACGGTGATAGTTTCTCTTTCTCAATTCAACTAACTTAACCATCGGAGAGGCTACCACCAGAGCCCTCATCGGTGGCACGCTAATTTCCTTCTCTTTCAGGCGAACCAGTCCCTGGAGAATCAGATCCGTGCGGAGTCAGATAGCTGCTGCATCAGCTTGGCGCCGTCTGTGGGAACGAAATCGTTCTTTCCTTTCCTTTCCTATGGGAACGAAATTGTTCTTTCCTTTCCTTTCCTTCCCGTTCCTCTTGGAACGACTCCGTTATGGCTCCTACTCTCCGTCCAAGGCAAGTATCTAGAAGCCAGCCGCCGATGGGAGAACAAGAAGGGGAAACACTCAATCCCGTGCAGCTGCGACAGCAGCAGCAGCTGGATCAAATGCAGACGCAACTCTCGGCCATTTCTCAAGTCTTGGCCTCTCTGACTCAGAATCTGCCAAACCGTCCCAACGGCATCCCTCCGAATATCTTCGAGAGTGAACCGCCATTCCTGCCAATCCCGGATGGAGAACGCCAGGGAGGCAAGGATCCTGTTTTCTGCCCTCCATGCAGCCAAGCAGAAGTTCGTGCAAGGAGCAATTTCGACACGCCTAATGGCCATGGCGCAGGAATGCCAAATCTCCATCCTGCCGTCCATTATCATGCTGGAACGAGGATTTTGAGCCCTGCAAACTCAGGGGCCAATCATGTGAAACCGGTTTCACAGCCCCGATAGGCGTCAGCCCCGCTTCAGAATCAGTCGAACCATGCTGCCCCCATCCATGGTCATCCTTCACACATGGGACCCGAGGTTATGGTGTCAGGGCAGCCCCATTCAGTCCCATCCAAGGCGCCGTCAAGAGCCGAAAAGATGGCAGATTCGGTTGAACCAGCGGCCCCGGCCAGGGAAGATAACCTTCCCCCCAGGCAGGATGAAATCGCGAAGTTGCTCGGCAGATTCACCACGCCTTTCACTTCGGCAGTATTGGCGGAAGAGCGCCCCAAAAAGTTTATCGTGCCAAAGTTCACCCCTTATGACGGGTTGGAAGACCCGGGAGACCATCTCTCCCATTACCAACACACGATGGCCTTACACGGAGCCACCGACACCTTCTTATGTTGCACCTTTGTGACAAGTCTCAAAGGGGCTGCTCTGAGGTGGTTCCACAACCTCCCTCAAGAATCGATCCCGAACTTCTACGAGCTTAGCAGAGATTCCTCGACAGGTTTCTGACTAGCAGAAGACTCAGGAAGGGGCCAGAATTCCTCCTCTCCATAAAGCAGCAGAAAGAAGAATCCCTTCGGCAATACATCGTCCGATTCAATGCCGAACTGATAGAAGTGACGGACTGCACCCCGGGCTTCCTAGCCGCGGCCCTTCATGCCGGGTTGGGACCTGGCCGATTCCACGATTCCCTGACCAAGAATCCTCCTGCCGACATGGCCACACTCATGGAAAGAGTCCGAAAGTACATAAATCTGGAGGATACAAGAGCATCCTTCCGCAAAGCTAAAGAGCAGGCCCAAAGAACGGACGCCAGCCAGAAGCGTGGACCGAGCGGTTCGCAGAAGAGAGCAAGAAGTCCCGATGTCAGGACGGCACCCAGGGCTCGTAGTGGAATCGGCGCCGGAGGCCTCGATACACTCACACCTCTGAACACCTCCCTCGCCCGAATATACCATCAAGTTAGGGCCAGTGAAAATTTGAAGCGTCCAGAGCCTATGCACAGCCACCCCGACTCCCGATACAAGAATAAATATTGCGATTTCCACAGAGATCACGGGCACACTACTGATACGTGCCGGAGCCTCTAGTAGGAAATCGAACGATTGATTCGGAGAGGACGCTTGGGGGAGTTTTTTCAAGGTGATGCGGGACAAAACACACGAAACCAAAGGCCTCAACAGCCCAGACAGGAGCAAAGGCCACAGCTACAAAGGCAGGCTCCCAAACAGGTGGAAGCTCGCAACAATCCACCACGCCAAGACGACAACGTGATCCTTGTCCTCCACGCTGAAAATTCGTTGGCTGGGATGTCTAACAGGGCGAAGAAGCGGTACGTTAGGGAGGCGAAAGCAGGGCCTTACCCTGTCCAGGTGGCAGTAGTTGATAAAGGACTAAAGCCCCTGCCAAATATCCATTTTTCAGAATCGGACTTAATAGACGTGCACTGCCCACACAGTGACGCCCTGTCGTCTCGCTGAAGGTGGCCAACTTCCATATCAGAAGAGTCCTGGTGGACACCGGCTGCTCCACCAACGTGCTGTTTTATAAGCCTCTCAAACATATGAAGCTCGATACCGCCAACCTAAAGTCCACCGCTGTAGTAATGGCAAGATTTGATGGCAAACTGTGTTCACCAATGGGGGAAATCAACGTGCTGTTTTATGAGCCTCTCAAACATATGAAGCTCGATACCGCCAACCTAAAGTCCACCACTGCAGTGATGGCAAGATTTGATGGCAAACTGTGTTCACCAATGGGGGGAAATAGACTTACCAACTACCGCGGGGGACGGGGACGATCAGAAGACCCTTATCTCTGAATTTATAGTGGTAGACTCCCGGTCACCTTACAACATCATCATGGGGAGGCCGTGGCTTCATCAGATGGGAGCAGTCGCGTCCACCCTTCACCAGTGCTTAAAGTACACTCACAACGGCAGAATCGTCACCATCAGAGGATCCCAGCCATTGTCCCGAGAATGCCACATCGTGGCATTGAAGGGAAAAAACAAGAAATAGCAATTAAAAAGACCTCGGCAGGAAGCCGATCCTGTCGAGAACAATAAATGCTCCCCCAAATTAGACGCACCATTAAGCCCTAGAGGGAGAGACAGCATGGTTGCACCGATCCAAGAACCTGTCAAGGTGCTAATGGGCCCGAAGGAGGAAGGGCGTTATTTACAGCTCGGTGCGGACCTGTCCTGTTCGGAACAAGAAGAGATGACCAAGTTCCTGAAAAATAACTTGTCGGTCTTCGCGTGGGAAACTAAAGACATGGAGGGGATAGACCCCTCCCTCATCTGCCACAGGTTAATGACCGACCCAAGTTGTCCCCTGGTCAGACAAAGACGGAGGACCTTCACCCCGGAAAGGCACGGAATAATCAATGAAGAAGTCCAAAGGTTGCTAGACGCAGGGATGATCAGGGAAGTATTCTATCCGAAGTGGCTCGCCAACACTGTGCTCGTCAAAAAGAAAAACGGTAAATGGCGGGTCTGCGTCGACTATACCGACCTCAATAAAGTATGTCCCAAAGACAGTTTCCCGCTACCCAGAATCGACCAATTGATCGATGCCACCGCAGGACATGAATTGATGAGCTTCATGGACGCATACTCTGGGTACAATCAAATCCAAATGCACCCCTCCGACCAAGAGAAAACTTCGTTCATCTCCAAGCGAGGTCTGTACTATTATAAGGTAATGCCTTTTGGGTTAAAGAACGCTGGAGCCACCTATCAATGGCTGGTAAACAGAATGTTCAGCCCTCTCATCGGCACCACTATGGAAGTCTACATAGATGATATGTTAGTCAAGAGCAAAAAGAGGGGAGAGCACGTGCGGCATTTGGAACAGACTTTCAACATACTAAAGAAGTATAAAATGAAACTGAACCCGTTAAAGTGCACATTTGAGGTCAGTAAAGGCAAGTTTCTCGGGTTTCTGATATCGGAAAGAGGCATAGAGGCGGATCCTTCGCAGATCAGAGCTTTGACAGAACTGGAACTGCCAAGGTCCAAAAAGGATATCCAAGCCTTAAATGGGAGAATTGCAACTCTGAATAGGTTTATTTCCCGATCTACTGACCGTTGCCTGCCATTCTTCAAAGCCCTAAGGGGGAGTAAATCCCTGGAATGGACCCCCGAGTGCGACAAAGCCTTTCAAGAACTGACGCAGTATATGGCCTCTCCAGAGCTCTTGTCCAAGCCTGTGCAGGGGGAGAAGCTTTTCCTGTACCTAGCCGTATCGGAGAACGCTGTCGACTCTGCACTAATTCGAGAAGAAAGGGGGGTTCAGAAACCCATATTCTATGTTATCAAAGCGCTTCTTGGTGCCGAGAAGAGGTATCCCGAAATAGAGAAGTTGGCCTTCGCTTTAATAATTTCTGCACGAAAGCTCCGACCTTACTTCCAAGCCCAAGCGATCGTAGTCCCAACGTGTTACCCCATGAAAGCGATTTTACACAAACCGGACACCTCGGGACGCCTAATGAAATGGTCAGTTGAGCTGGGAGAATTCGACATATCTTACACACCCAGGACCACCATCAAGGCCCAAGCCCTGGCGGATTTCGTCGCGGAATTCACCCCAGCTCTAGAGGAAAACCTCAGAACTAACTCAGGTGCGACAACTTGGCAGCTCCACGTCGATGGCTCCTCCACCGACAAGGGTTCTGGAGTTGGTATTGTTCTCCGATCCCCAGACGGAGTAACGACAGAAAAGGCCGTAACCTTAAGTTTCAAAGCTTCTAACAATGAGGTTGAGTACGAAGCGCTAATCCTTGGAATGAGGCTAGCCCTAGAGTGCGAGGTCCGCAACCTTGAAACATATTCTGACTCGCAGCTGGTGGTAGGGCTGGTTCATGGGGAATTCATAGCCAAAGACGACCGGATGATCAAGTATGCCGAACTAGCAAACTCGTTGAGGAAATCATTTGCCGATTTCAGTATCCACAAAATCGAGAGAAGTCAAAATACTCGAGCTGATGCATTGGCAAACATGGCCTCTCACCTCAGACCGAGTGAGGATTCTGAGGTCAGCGTCTCCTGCCGGGTGACATCCAGCATCTAGGATGTCTGCCCAATATGCTGCGCAGAACAACTCGGGGATTGGAGAACTCCTATCATTCGGTACTTACAGAAAGGAGAGTTACCAGAAGAGAAGAACAGAGCTAAGAGTATACGTATCAGATCGGCAAGGTACCTTATGATAAATGAGAAACTCTACCGAAGATCATACAGCCAACCACTCTTGAGATGCCTGTCCCCTGAAGAGTCGGAATACGTCCTAGCCGAAATCCACGAGGGGATATGTGGGAACCACAACGGAGGGAGGACGATCGCGCACCGAGCTCTGACTCACGGTTATTACTGGCCTGGCATGCTCAAGCACGCCAAGGAATACGTAAAGAAATGTGATAAGTGCCAACGCTTCTCTTCCTACCAACACAGGCCGCAGCACGAACTCACTCCCATCGCAAGCCCTTGGCCTTTTGCCCAATGGGGCATGGATATCGTGGGTCTGCTACCAAAGGCACCCCAAAATAGGAGATATCTGCTCGTCGCTGTTGACTATTTCTCTAAATGGGTGGAAGCAGAACCTTTAACCCATATTACCGAGGTTGAGGTGAAGAATTTCACTTGGAAGAGCATTGTATGCAGGTTCGGCATTCCCCGCGTTATCATCACGGACAACGGCACTCAATTCACCAGAAAGATGTTCGGAAGGTTCTGTGCCGACCTTAACATCAGCCATCACTTCTCCTCGCCTGGTCATCCCCAGGCAAACGGACAGGCCGAGGTCACTAACCGAACTATCCTCGACGCTATCAAAAAGAGGCTAGAGCGAGCCAAGGGGAGATGGGTCGAGGAGCTCCCTGGAGTGCTCTAGGCATACCGAACGACAAAAAGGACTTCCACTGTGGAGACCCCGTTCTCACTCGCATACGGTACAGAGGCGGTAATCCCAATAGAAATCGGGATGCCGACACTGAGAACTGAGATCTTTGACAAAGAAGCCAATGACTTCCACCTCGCTGAGAATCTCGACCTGGTGGAGGGAAAAAGGGAGCCGGAATCAGATCTGAGGAATATCAACGAAGAGTGGCCAAGAGCTTCAACCAGAAAATAAACCCCATAGTCCTAAAACTCGGAGACCTTGTTCTAAGAAAAATCTTTCCTAATACTAAGGATCCCAATATGGGGAAGCTGTCTCTAAATTGGGAAGGACCTTACAAAATTGTCAAAGTCACCAGGCCCACAACCTTTTGGTTAGAAGATATGTCCGGGAAACCAGTACCGAGACCCTAGAATGTAGAGCATCTAAGAAAGTATTATCAGTAACACTTTTCCTTGCTGCGTACATGTTTCTCAATGCACAGGTCTCGAGACCTGGTCCATATAAGGGCCCCAACAAGCAAAAGCACGTTAGGCATGGCCTCAATGCACAGGTCTCTAGACTTGGTCCATATAAAGGCCCCAACAAGCAAAAGCACGTTAGGCATGGCCTCAATGCACAGGTCTCCAGACCTGGTCCATATAAAGGCCCCAATAAACAAAAGCATGTTAGGCACGGCCTCAATGCACAGGTCTCTAGACTTGGTCCATATAAAGGCCCCAACAAGCAAAAGCACGTTAGGCACGGCCTCAATGCACAGGTCTCCAGACCTGGTCCATATAAAGGCCCCAACAAGCAAAAGCATGTTAAGCGTAGCCTCAATGCACAGGTCTACAGACCTAGTCCATATAAAGGCCCCAACAAGCAAAAGCACGTTAGGCGTAGCCTCAATGCACGGGTCTACAGACCTGGTCCATATGAAGGCCCCGACAAGCAAAAGCACGCTAGCCATGGCCTCAATGCATGGGTCTCCAGACCTGGTCCGTGAAAGGTCCCTACGAGCGGAAGCTCGCTAGGTATGGCCTCGATGTGCAAGTCTCCAGACCTGGTCCACAACGGGAACACCGCAGGCAAGATCTGACCAAGTGGATTCTATAGGCGAATTCTGGATTGACATGCCTCCAAGCCTGGTTCCCGATAACAAACCTCGGTAACGGGGAAACTTCTGAAGAATCTCCAGCTATCAGGTCAGAATAATCTACTTACGTTTATTCTTATCTTAAGCCGAGGACGTGTTGCTAAAACTTTGAGTTTAACGCGTTTTCAATAAAGGGCTTAGTCTCTAAACCCTTATCATTGTTTGAAATTAAAAATTTGCTATCTCGTTAAATGTCAAGTGTAAGGTCTAGCATAAAAGGTTAGACAGGCATCACCTAAAGAACAATTCATTTAGATTCAATTCAAGGATAAACATGGTCGAAAACTACGGAGCGATGTAATGACTAAATGATCCTTCAAAAAAAAAAAAAAAAGCTCCAAGTAGGCCGAGGTTTACAGATAGAAATAAAAACAGAAGTAAAAATACAAAGACTATCTTGGGCCGGTAAGGGGGACGGAGGCAATAGGCATGGCTTCCTCAACGAAACCTTCCTCGGCAGGGGAGTTCGGTGTCGACTCGTCCACTTCTACGTCATCCAAGCGAGAAATATCCAGGTCTGGATACAACTTCTGGATCTTCTTCCTGTACAGCATATAGCCGGAGTCCACGAGCTCCCTCCCCATTGAAGTAGCAAGGCCCATCAACCCCGCCTTGGTAGCCGCCCTGGCCTCGGCTCGGGCTTCCTCTATCTTTCGGGCCTCAGCCGCCTCCGGCTCCTTGAGCTGACTTCTCAAAGACTCCAAGTCCTGGCGAAGCTTGCCCCGTTGGGTGAATAGGGATTCCACCCCTCGCTTCGCCTCCAAGTATTGCTCTTCGAGACCCCCATATTTGGTCTCCAAGGTGCTTACTTTAGCTCGAGACGCCTCGAAGTCAGCATGGGTGGCAGCTAGCTCGGAACGAGATTCCTTCAAACTAGACTGCGCGGCATTGAGCTCGGATTCTAGCACCTTCAAACGAGACCGCGCGACACCGAGCTCATTCTGGGCTATCTTTAGCTCAACTTGGAGGCCACTAGCCCTCTCAGACTGATCGAAGCGATCCATGAGAACGCCCATTGCTCGGAGACCCTAAAATGAAAAGATAGAAAGTTAGTACAGATAAAACAGGCAGAATGGCAGAGACGAAACAACAGCCATAGAAGTCTTACCCTAGCATGACCCAGCATCAGGTCTGCGATCATCTGCCTCGAGCCCTTCCCTTGAAAACCGGGAGGGAGGGCCGCCTTCAGAGCTGACTTCATGGCCTCCGCTCCCGAAGTCGCTTCGCTAGGATTATGGGGGACAGAACTTGCCCCCTCTGAAGATGAACCGGGAGGTGGGGGACTTGACGCATGTACTCCTTGACCTTCCCCGGCCTCTTCAGGCCTTGGCTCCTCGGGTACAGAGGCAGCAGCAGGCTCCGAAGCCTGATTCTGGGAGGCTTCAGCCGTCTCGGAGGGCTGAGCTTGTTGAGCTTCACGATTCGCTCTAGAAACCAGCCTCCTTCTCTTCTGGGCCAAAGGCGCCGCAGTAGATAATGATGGAGCACTCTTCTTCTTCATCTTCGAGCTCGGGACGAAGCCCGACAACACGTCCTTTTTGTACACTTCGGCCTCCTCTTTAGTCAGCTGGGCGGCCATAAGATTCTTAGAGGACAGGATCAGGTGATGCGGTCGGAGGGTTGGCTGAAGAAGGTGACTATACTTCTCGGCAAGCTCGTCACTGAAGCGGGGCCTCTTCCGCTTCTTCTTATCTGCAAAAGAGAAACCCAGGTTGAAGTTAAGTTGCCGAAACACAAAGAACGAATCAAGAAGAAAAAACGAGCGACTCAGGTCTGGATGCTCACCCTTCAGACCGGTCTGCCGAGGAAAAATACTTAGGTTGCCCTCAAAATCTTCACGTTCCCAGGCACCACCTACGAAGAAGTACCACTTCTTTCAGGTCTTGTTGGAAGAGGGTACTGAGGTCAGAGGTCTGTACCTCTGATCAAAGCACGTATAATAAAGCCCCTCCGTCTTGAGGAACTTAATGTCCATCTGGCTACGGATGAGTTCCAGGTCTACTTGGACCCCGTTCAGATGACCTAGAATTATAAAGGCAAGGAGTTGCCTCCAACTGTTCACATTGAGATCAGCCGGGCAAATATCGAAATAGGTAAAAAATTGAACGAGGAGGGAATGAAATGGAAGGTGTACACCTAAATGGAACCACTCAAGGTAGACACAGATCTCCCCTTTCCTAATGTCGGAGGGACGATCCGAAGGTTTGGGGATCCTACAGGTTACATTTTCTGGGAAACTGTATCGTTTCCTAATGGCCTCAAGCACGTCCTTCGTCATGGCACTCGTCCCCTCCTCCCTCCGAGCCTGACCAGACGAACTGGATTCCCTATCACTAGACCTAAGTGTGGGAGGAGAAGAAGAAGATGACGCGAAAGTGGGACTACCCATTGTCCCCAATTTTGCCCTAACTTCTACGCCGCCCGAATTGGGCATGGCCACAAGCAGAAAAGAAAACAAAAATGGAGAAGAAGAAGAAGAAGAACAGAAAAATAGCGAAGGGACCAGAAGATTACCAGGTGAAAAAGGAAGAAAAGAGCAAGCAGCGGTTGTCGGAGATCGCACTGAGTCGCCGGAGACTGCCAGGAAACACTCGAGAATATTTTAAAAATGGTGAAAGTGGGAAACGAATGATCCATCCCGCCATTTATAAGAGATGGCGATGGCCTCATTCAAGAGTCTCAAGAACCGAACAGTCTGCCTCAATTATTGCATCGGTTGTTGAAACGGCAGCACGCGTATTAAAAGCGCCCAAAAAAGACTGATGTCCCCTCGATATGCCAAAAGGCTCGTCGAGGGGTGAAGATACGTGGCCCCCAGGATACGGAATGATCAATGAGCACGTGGCCTTCCGAAAACTTGGCCTAGGCTCCGAACGTGCCTCTAGAACTTAGGCTCGAGGGGGGAGTAGCTGGTACGCCAAAAGTGCGCCTTTAGATAAAAATATGACACGTGGCCGAGTTGTACTAAGCAGGACTAAAGGTTCATTGGCCACGCCGACGTTACGTCGGAATATCAACACCACCGCCGCCGCCGCTGACATCATGTGTCTTTTTACCTCGGTATATTCGGGCTGGTAGTAATGAGTAACGATCAGGTAGCAGGTAGCACTGAAGAACATAAAAGCAGGTGGTGGCAGAAAAGTGGGTATGTCATGATTACTGCTGTCAAGCGGCAGTGAACCCATGCCCTGGAGTCACCAACTCTTACCAACTCTGACAAGCAAAAGGCGTATAAATATGAACCCATAAGGTACGAAAAAGGGATGAATGATTACGGTGATAGTTTCTCTTTCTCAATTCAACTAACTTAACCATCGGAGAGGCTACCACCGGAGCCCTCACCGGTGGCACGCTAATTTCCTTCTCTTTCAGGCGAACCAGTCCCCGGAGAATCAGATCCGTGCGAAGTCAGATAGCTGTTGCATCACTTTTCTTTTGTTTTGTATTGATTTTGCTCAATTCCTATAATTATAGGAGACTCTTACCCTCATCCTTTAACTTTTTTATAATAGATTTTCCTCTAATAGAATAAAAGGGATTACTTTTTTATTAATTTATTTTTTTACCACAAATCTTGGCAAACTTCTTTCGAACAAAAAGATATGTTTTGTTAAAAAAGAAATCCTAATTTTTCTTTCAATTAAAAGTTATCTTATTTAAATTTATTTTTATTTTATTTTTATAATGTCATATCAAAAATTAGAAACTATAATGTTATAAGTAAAATCCACCTTGAGAGCCAATGAGTTACTGTAGTTTTGTAGTTTTGTGGTTAGAGCAGCAAGAGATATCTCTTTTTGGCAAATTCTTTAAGCTTCATTTGATTTGAGAATTTTGTGATGAAAAAGGAAATTAATTTTTCTTAAATATTTTGACATAAATAAATTATCAAAGAAATTGTAGGATATATTCTTTGTAGATTGAGTCATAAGTGGTAAGGGAATTAAGCTAATCGGAAGTGATAATCTTTTTTAATATGTTTTAAATATATTAATTAGATAGAGAGTTCGGTTGCTTTGGCCTTTTAGTTTTTCAGCTGCCCAAACATTTCTTTAATCTTCTCCTTTTAAAAAAAAAAAAAAAAAATTTATTCATATGAGCCTCAGCCACATCATCCTCTATGGATTTGGAATAGAAATTTTGATTAGTAGACTTAAATCAATTAGACTTTGACCACTTTTTTTTTTCTCTCTCGTGATTAATAGAATGCCATTGCAAATTTCCGAACAGAAGATTGAAGCTATCATTTTGTATTCCTAATAAATTTGGCCATTTAATTCCCACAGCAACCCTTTTATGTCATTTTAAATTTTTATCTCAAACGACATGACATGACATGACATTAATATACTACTTTAATTATATGATATAAAGTATTGTAAATAATACAATTACATCAATGTCACATTATTTGAGATAGAATTTTGAAATACAATTTTAAAAAGTATAGCATTGTTCTTGAAATACAAATTTAAGAATATTTTTAAATAAATTATTGAGGGAAAATTTTTGAAATGTATTAAAAAAAATTTAAATAACAAAAATTTTAGGGGGCAACTTGCCCAGTAGGCCCTATGAATCTCCATCCCCATTTATACGTGATGCTTTTGGGTTCCAATGTTATTTTAAGAAATGGAAAACTGTAGATTTTTTAAATGATAAAGCATAGAGAAAGTTTAGAGGAACTCAAAGTAGAGGATAATAATATATTTAACCATTAACAAAATGTAATGTGATGAATTTTTACAGGTTGCTTTCCTTGTCTTGGAGGAATTGTGGATTCGGAATTTGGAAAACATAAGGAAGATATGGGATAATCAATTAATCTTGCCTCCAGAAGAAGAGTCCTTTTGTTCCAATTCTTCTTCTAAATTAAGTCAATTAGAAGTCAGAAATTGTGGATTGAAATATATGTTATCTCATGCCGTTGCAAGAGGTCTTTCGCAACTCCAAGAATTGATAATACGCAACTGTGATGACATGGAGAACATAGTTGAAAATGATGAGGAAGTCCAGGAGAAGATAATTTTTCATCAATTAAAAATAATGATTTTGGAGGCCTTACCAAATCTTAGAAGCTTTTATGACAGCACAAAGACGAGGACAACTATAGAAGCAAGTCCATCTAATCTTGGCCAAGCTCTCTTTAATGCTAAGGTATGTTTTTTTTTTTTGTCTAAAATATCCAAATTTTTTCTTTATTTAAAAAATGTCTTAATTGATGTTTTTTTAATTTTAATTTTTTTCAATAATACTAAGAAGATAAAGAACTTAAATTCCCAAATGATATTGCTCTTACTTGTATTAATTTTCTGAAAAAAGTTAAAAATAATATGAAAAAAACTTTAACATATTTTCAGTGACACTAATAAGTTAAGAAGTCAAATCCCCCAATTTCCATTAGACCCAGCAACCATAATATGTTTTTGTCAGGCTGACGATGGTTGGGCCTTACCATTGATGGGCCAAGATCAGGCCAGCCCCATGGCCTTTTTAACTCTTAAGCCGCCCAAACTTGAAAAAGGCCATTTCTTTGATATTCCTTTTCTTTTCTTTTGGTATTGATTTTGCTCAATTCCTTTAATTATAGGAGACTTTTACCCTCAACCTTTAACTTTTCACTTTTTTATAATAGATTTTCCTCTGATAGAATAAAAGGGATTACTTTTTTATTAATTTATTTTTTTACCACAAATCTTGGCGAACTTCTTTTTAACAAAAAGATATGTTTTTTTTTTAAAAAAAAAAAAAAGAAATCCTAATTTATTTTTCATTTAAAAGTTGTCTTATTTAAATTTATTTTTATAATATCAAATCAAAAATTAGAAACTATAATGTTACACGTAAAAAGGTCAGCATATCACTGTATAATTTCAATTTAAAGAGGTTAATCTTTAGTTTCCATGGAAGCCGTAAAACAAGAAAATATATTATTATTTTTAGTAAAGGAAAATCTTAATTGATTAAAATTCTCATCGCACCATTAGATGAGAAACCTTTACTTATGGTAATTTTTCTCAATACATATTCATTGAGAAAAACAAGTAATTAACCACAATTCCATAACAAGATTAAATTTAATATGGTTTAAATCTTATGGAAACGGGATGTGTTAGAATATTTATAAAAGTTTAAGATAACTCAAAATTGTGTTGAAGTTGAACAAAAGTTAGAATTCTTAACTCATAACCCATCATTATTTACATAATTAAGTTAAAAATCTGATTTTTCATTTAAAGAAAAAGTCAGCCAACTAAAACCAGGAAATTGAGTTATTCTCAAAGTAGTAATTTATTTATTTATTTATTTTTGTAGATAAAATATAAATCGAGTTCCTCTTAAAGTAGTAATTTTTTTATTTTTGTATAAAAAATATGTATATATATATATATAAGGCATCATAGTAGAAGATTTAAGAGTCTAATTTAAGTCCAAGACATAGAATCCTATTAAATGTGCCATTTATGTGGCATTAAAAGTCCCCAACACATAATCTTATACTAAGTAGCAATTTATTAAAGAGTAAATTATTCAAATCTCTCCTGAGGTTTTTGATAATTACATTGATTTTAGCTGAGGTTTTTAAAATTACACTGACCTTCCTTACTTTACCTGACAACATTTAGATACCCTCTCTAGTAAATTTTTTCTTCAAAATGACAAAACTATCCCTTTCTTGTTTTTTCTTTCGATTTTTTATATTTTGACCATTTTTTTGTCATTTTACAAATAAATATTGATAAAAACCTTAAATTTATTTTTATATAAAATAAAAAAATTATTTACCATAAATTTATTTTAAAATAAAATAATAAAAAATCTTTTAAAAAAAGTTAGAAAAAATTGGTTAAAGTTGAAAAAATGTAAAAATATATAAAATGAGTGATTTTTTCATTTTGAAAAAAAAAAAATTGATTGAAAATGGATATATATATATATATATATATATAAACAATGTATATAACATATACAAAAAGAAAATTCATAGTTGTGTTCTCTCCTAATTCTCGTTGGTTGAAATTTTTTTTAAAAAAAAATTGAAATTCACATTTTTTTTACCTAAACTATGTAAATAACCATGGTTTATCAGTTAAAAATTCTAACTGTGGTTAAACTCAAATCCAATTCTTAGGTATCCTAAATTTTCTAACGTGTCTTGTTTTCATAGGATGCCCTAAACAAATTTGTTCACGAGTAAATCGTATTAAATCCAAACTCCTCTATAACATTCTGAAAATAGTTAGTAACTCATGACTTCTCCGGAAGAGGTCATGCGTTCTAGTTTATTTATTTTTTCCAACTTTGGGCCGAGCTTTATATCTGCAGTTGTTGGATTGTTGAGTTTTTCAGAGCCTAAAATTAAGAGACTCACTTGTAAAGCAATGATAATAATTTTATAATACACCTTTCGTTGACAAAAATAAAAAATAAAAATCTTTTGTAAATTAAATGGAGCTTTATATTGAGTTTCACTATTTTTTTTTCTTTTTTCATATAAAGAAACTACATTCTTAAATTATCATTTATGAGGATATGATGTAAATA
This sequence comes from Nyssa sinensis, assembly GCA_008638375.1. Taxonomy (NCBI): domain Eukaryota; kingdom Viridiplantae; phylum Streptophyta; class Magnoliopsida; order Cornales; family Nyssaceae; genus Nyssa; species Nyssa sinensis. The sequence goes on from CM018037.1 coordinate 3,634,991, forward strand.
TCAAATGAAAAAAAAAATGATGATCACTTAACTTTTCACTTTTTTTATTAAAGAGTTTCCTCCACTAGAAAAAAAAAAAAAAGGATTAGTTTTTTTTTGTTTTTTGTGTTTTTTTTTGACAGATGAGGTTGTTTAAAGAAAAATATATAAGAAATTATGCAATGATATGAGCTACCAATTTTTGACATGTTTCCAACTAAAGCATTAGAATGATACTATTTTCAGATAAGACTTTTTGAAAAATAATTTTATTTTGGTTAAATATTCTAGAAATTAGGCAGTGGCTTCAACTATTCACATACGTTGCTACTTTACAAATCATAATTACAATTGATATGATGAATTTTCATTAGTTCTGATGGGCTAAGTCTCAGAAATGCCATTTTATTTGGATTGCCTCAAAATTAAAGCATCAATTGAATATGTAAAACCTATACCCACGATTGGAAATTCAATCTAAATTTAAATGTGGAAACTTGTATTATTTATTTAACCGAATTTAAACTATAATTTCAAATGATTTAACAAAATAAGATGAATTACTAAAAAAAGGTAAAACAAAATTTTAGAATTTGGCCAAAGTATTCCAAATCTTAATATGTTTTAATTAACCCAATTTCTACTTGTGTGATTTTACCATACACGGTCAAGGTAAAGTTGATTCCAAATCTTTTTTTTATTTGATTCTATTTTCCAAAATAAACCTTATCCATGAAGCACATTGACATAATAAATGGCTTCACTACTGATTCACTTATTCTTGAGAGAAATTGAAGATTTGCTCCTCTCTTTTTTTTTCTTTCTTTCTTCTGAAGACTAGTTGGATGAGCTACTATTAATATCTTTGTCAATAATGCCAATAGAATGATGTTTTGCAGGTTGAATTTCCTTGTTTGGAGGTCTTATGGATCAACGGGTTGGACAAGATGAACGAGATATGGTGTAGCACTGTTCCGAACAACTCTATTTGTAAACTTAGAGAATTGAGAGTACGAAGTTGTGGCTCTCTAGAAGAGTCATTTAAAGTGGAAGGGCCAAATGCAGGGGAGGGAATAGTTGCAAGAGATGAAACACCGGGAAGAAGAGAATTGAGAAGCAATTTTTTGTTCCCTCAATTACAAAGAGTGTACCTTCTTGATCTACCACAGCTCATAAGCTTTTATTCAGGGTGTTGCATTTCTAAGTTGCAGTTCTTAGGAGAAGTGAGGATAGTAGGATGTCCCAAACTGGACCCCACTCATACTTGAAAACACAAGGAAGCTAAAGACAATGGATGCCGCATTACAACAATTCTCAAATGAAAAGGTACTTTGTTGAATCCTATTACAGTCATTAAAAACCTTCTATATTTATAATTAGGGATAAGTACAATAACATTCCTTCTATTATTTAACAATTGCAGACAATATTCTTAAATTTTTTAAAATTACACTACACCCCTTCTAGTTTTAATATTGGTAGCAATTTCTCTCCTACTGTTAGTTGACTTGATAGAGTTAAATGATGTGAACATAAAAATCTCTTAAAATATTAATTTTACCCTTTCAAATGATGTTAAGATCTATATTGCCCCGGAACAAAACCAAGAACAAATGACAACATTTTCATTGTTAAAAAAACTCTCTCGTTAAGAATTTTTCTCTAAGCCAATACACACTTATCTCTCTTAAATTTCATCTTTCTTTAAAAAAAAAATATAACATTTCTCTCAAAAATTAGTCTTTAAAATTCTTCTCTCTATAAAATCAAAATTTATATCTAAAATCGTTTTTTCTATAAAATCTTGTATTGGTCTCTTTGTAAAAATTAATTTCTCTTTCTAAAATTAAATAGATAATTCTACCAAAAATATCTACCTCTCTATAATCTTATCCAAACTATCTTTTAAATATGTATCTATCTCTAACTCTTTCTCTCTAAAACCTTATCTATTTTTTTAAATATTAATTTCTCTCTCCAAGATTTTTGGAAAATCCTTTCTTCTCTAAAATTATATATTCTTTCTCTAAAACTTTATCACCTCTCTCTAAACTTATCTAAAATCCATCTTAAAAATATCTAAACTTTCTCTAAAGCTATTTATATATATATATATATATATGCAAGAACTATAACTTCTTAGGTTGCCATTTTACCGAAAAACCTGTAGTTTGTGCCTCCATTTTTATTATTACCTCCAATGTCTCTGCTTGGCACTCTCTAAAATCCCACTCCCTAAAATTTCCATACTCTGTCTCTGAATTCATTCCCATTATAGACTTGTAATTAATTAATTATAAACAGAAACATAGATAGAATGGAATAAATCAAATTAATTAATTTCTAAAATCTCACTACGTAAAATTTTTCTATCCTCTTGCTAAAATTCATTTTCTCTACATTCTATGTTTTAACACCTCACTTCCATGTACACACAAATATGGATAAAAGGAAATATTTGACAGGTTATGTCTTCGTACTTGTTGGTTGTGTGATTAGTTGGATAACTATTCTACAGTTGCTTTGTTAACAATAGTAGTAGAGTACATGGCAGCAACAAAACTAGTGAATGAGGCAATTTGGTTTAAGAGTTTGGTCAATGACTTGGGCTTGCAATAGGATGTTACTATTATGTTTTGTTATAGTTAGAGTGCAATACATTTGACCAAAAATTAATTGTATCGTGAGAGGACCAAACATATATACATTAGGTATCATTTTCTTCGAGATAGTATGTCTCAAGATGTACAATCAAGAAGGTTGTTACAGTAGAGAATTCAGTGGATTTGTTGACTAAGCTCGTTCTGCTACTCAAGTTCAAACACTCTTTAGATTTGATTGGTGTTCACATCATTTGATCTAATATATCCTTAGGGATTTTGTGGAGAAGACAACATAAGAAGTTTTGTTTGCTCATGGTTTGATGGATTCAAGCCAAGGTGGATATTTGTTATTTATATTTTACATTCTTGAGTCAATTCACACCCAAACCAATTTACGCCTTTTTGGGCATCTCTTGATTGGCACATGGACCTAGAAAACCCCCATCTCTGTTGGCCGATTGGTACAAGAAGTTTCAAAGATTTTGAAAGAAGTTGAAAAATTAACTATCAACACTCGCGTGTGCTGATCGACACTCGAGGCCTAATTTTCACAACTTTTCGTGTTTTAAGATTTGGGGATACTATATATTGTATTTTTTCGAGGGAAAAAGTGAGAGAAAGCGGTAGGAATTGTCCTTAAGAATTTATAAGAGGGTTTTGACACCCCATCTTTTATTCTTCATTTTTTTGTAGTGGATCTTTTGTTGTACTTCGCCTGTGAATGTAGGCTACCTGTCAAACCACTTATATTTGGAATTCTTTGTTTGTTTACACTTCGTTATTTCATTTCTCGCTTTCATTGCCAATAACCATGACATCTTTCGTTTGACAAAGTGATGCATGACAGATATGGTACCGACTAAAAACATGGATATGGTTGCTTTGGAAAGTCGCAGAGGTCAGATCTCCGTGACCTTATTGGTCTGTGCAATACACGCGCCCGCGGCCAATTACACGGAACAGTGGCCGGCGTGTTGAAAGAAATAGGAGATTATTTTCAATGAAGGAGAACTGACTATTGTTAAGTAGTGGGATCCTTTGAATGGGAATGGGGTGGCTCTTCCTTTATGGATTTATTGGTTTTCCTTTCCTTGTAATTGGCTTGTGCACACTTACATGATTACTCTATTTGGCTTCCCCCTTTCTTGATTTTAATGAATAAGTTATTGCAATCAATTTGTGAATTGTGTCACTTAATCAGGGACTCAGTTGTTTATTATCCAAGTCAACAACCAATTTCATGAGAAATTGATTCTTGTCATCGAACTTCTACAACTGAGGCAAAAAATCTTTTAAGTTCCTTGCACCACCCCTACAGTGTTACATATGCACAGTACTAGGATGAACAAACAAAAGGATGCCTTCTTTTCATTTTAAACCACCAGCATTGCATTAATTATAAAACTTCTATTTTTACAAGGAACAATAAGCTTCATCCATAAGGTGTGTGTGCTTAAGTAATCAAAAACCAGTAAGCACTACCACAGAACACAAAAGCTCAGAAAGACAAGATAAAACATAAAACAAACATAGAACAAAAACCAACTGCATAATATATAATTTGTTTTGCATTATGAAAAAGTTCAGATAACTATCAATCATATGAGAAAACCCAAGCCACCAAAGTTCAAAGACAGGACGTAAAGAAAGAGATAAATCTCCTTTAAAACTACATGATTTTGCCAAAAAGTCAAAATCTTACCAAAAGTTGATTGTCAAATGCCTTTTTGTAGAGTAGGCTTTGTGATTTACATGAAATAAAATTTCATTTCAATAGAGACATGGAGCTTAAATAATTGATTCCAAAAAAAAATACTATTCACAAATTTTTTGTTGTTCAAATTCATCAACTAGAATAGGAATACACCGTAGTTGATCCCTAAAGAGAGTGTAGATTTAGTGTAAAACTGCCAAATAATTTAATTGTAATTCTAGGTATCATCCCCGAAGAGAAAACTCTTCAACAAAATTGGCAAACGAGATACAAGTTAACAACTATATACTTTCGAGGAACTAAACGGATATAGACACGCAAGGAACCATAGATAGAAAACTTCAGACAGAACCATGTCACACATTCAATCGTTGTTCCACAAACAAACAAAAAATCTTGCATCCCACATTTTTTAAGTGTCGAGTCACATTAATTGTTCCAAAACAAATTAGATTATTTGTTTTAAGAAGATAAATAAATAATGAGAAAATAAATGCTGGCGACCCCTATTGGTATCATTAAGAAAGTAAAACGTTCACAGATTAGATTACTTCTGTAAAGTATGAGAATACAGGGACAAGAAAGCAGGGAAACAAATGTGTTATCCCAAATCAATGATGAAGGATGCTATATTTTTTGCTTTTTCAAATAGAATAATAAACTACAAGAAGTATAATTCTTCCACTTAAATTTGTGGTATCAACAGAAGAAAAAAAAAAGACATGTAATTAGATGGTTCAATGGTTCCATAAGAAGAACAATAGAACCACCTCTACAATTCTTTATAGATCCGTACTATTCACAGGAATATAAATTTAATTAATTTTTCAAATTTCTTTACCAATGATTGGAATGTGGAAGATAAAGGTCCACAAATTTGTTTAACTCTTTATTAAATTTCTAATCTAATACATGGAACGCTGCCAAACCTTAAACTAAATGTTAATCTAACTTCTTCCAAAAGTTCAACCAAATCAATAAAAGTAATACTTAAACCTGAAAATTTTTCTCCATTACCAAAATTTCCCAAATTGACGACTGGACGAATTTCGATGTCCAAACTTTACCTATATCCGCTTTTTCATGAATATTTAGCGAGTTTTAAAACTATACCCATTATAATTACATAAAAACAACAAACAAACAATAGGAATCTCCTCGACCGACAAGTAGCATAAGAAAATTCATTTTCAACCGATGGCATACAAATGTAATAGCTTGACCTTCTATGAACAATATATATATATATATATATATATATATACACACACACACATACATAGATATATATATATATAAAGGCACGAGGAATTTGGATCGAAAAGCAACTTACCTGAGACGACAAAGAACACTTGGGAGAAAGCTTCTGGTGGATTTACTAACGATCTCTGAATTATTTGGGAGGATAAGGAACAGTAGTGAAGCCGTAAATTCAAATATTCAGTTCTCTCTCTCTGATTTGGGGGATGTGGTTGGTGTTGGGTTGGAACAGGTTTGGTGTGGCACTCTTCTGTTACACAGAATATTTACTCCTCATGGATCAGAAGGTTCCGAGGAATTTTTGACCTGACCCGGGTCTTTTTAAAATTTATTGACTCAACCCAAGCCTGTTTTAATTTATTTTCCAGACTTATGACTTTTTTAAAAGCGTATATTAGACGTCTTTAAAAAAAAAATTTTGCTAAAAGCTTATTAATCTTAGACTCCTTTAAAAGGTTTGTTCATCTCATACGCCCTTTAAGATGAACAAGCCTTTTAAAGGTGTCTAAGACTAACAAACTAACAAGTCTTTGGCAAAAAAAATTTCTAAAAGTGTCTAAGACTTATACGCTTTTAAAAAAGGCATAAATCTGAGAAATTGTCACGCCCCGGATTTCTACGAACCCGAGGAGCGACTGAACGAAATAAAAGAAAAGAAAAGAAATGACAATCCAGTAAATTTAATTGAAATATCCTTTCTTATTCTTCAAATTTTTCCCCCAATATTAAAATTAAATGCTTGTCCCACTTAATGCTTCAATCAATTTAAATCATGTTTAAAAATGGTCCTTAAAATAGCCTTAAAGTATCTCCAAAAATTCCCCTAAAGTGATGTCTCGGATGACTCCAAAATGTCCTAGGACATAGTCAAAAGATGGTCAAATATCAGCCCAAGTTTGGTCTTAGTGGATGCCCAAATGTGGTCTTGAAATCTAGGTCACAACATGGCCAAAACATGACCCAAAAAGGTCCCTAAAACAGCCCAAAGTGGGGCCCAAACATGGCCCAAAAATTGGCCAAACATGGCCCAAATTAGTGTTCAAATATAGCCCAAAAAGTGTCCAAAAAATGGCTCAAAAAGGTGGCCAAAAGGTTGGCGAAATAGGGAGACATGCATTGTAACATGAAGACATGCAGCCTTACCCATGGATCATCCACCTCTCCCTCAGCCAGGCGATGCGGAATGCCTTACCCTCACCCATTACCCCCTCCCCCCAAAGGAACCTCGTCCACTTGAGCAGGCGTGCAGCGGTATACAGCCATCTCCACACTCCTTGCTAGGGTCTGGTTCTGATCCCATCTGTAACGGCTCATTCCACATGGTACAACACATAATGAAATCCTCAAACTATGTTGGTTCATCAATGCCAATTCTCCAAATTCACCCAAGTATCATGACTCACCTCAATAATGCAACAAGATAATAAAAGTAAAGGGAAATCCTCAATGTTCACAAGGATACCTCTAAGTCTCCCACCCATGTGATGACCATCCAATTAATCTCAAATCAAGCCATGAAATCATCTAGCAATCCATCACAATGTTTTTAATACATCACTAGCACTTCAATTCATTTCAATAATCTAATATCCTCCAAGTACCATAATCATCCATAAGACATCAATATTATAATCTTAAAGTAAAACCATCATCAGATATCGCAATGTAGATAATGCAGTCCATGTCTTCCAAATATGAAATCAAAGGCAACACATCAAAGTTTAAAAATCTAAAACATCAGAAAAGGTAGAACATCAGAGAAGGCTTAAAAATCTAACACATCAAGGCTTAAAATATCCCACTTTGGTCCAAGGCTATTCCAACCCATCATCATTCTAGTCAACACATTAAATAAAATCTCATACCGATTGCGATTCTTAGTGAAACACTTCACTTAATTCTAACTATGAATATTCATCAATCCTCACTCATATGTATCGTAACACACGCACATATAAACATATTCAAACATATTCCTATACATGCATCACTACCAAATCAGGCTGTATATAAAAATTATAATTGTGATACTATAACAGTTACTAAATCAGCATGCATACATGGAATTGACAAGAAATATTTTATAGCTAATACGTAGCCCGTAGTATCAACACCCAAATATAAGATCCATCCCAAGGATATACATGTACATAAATATGCATACAACCTGTTATATAGGTAACTAGGTATACACCCAATCCTATAGATATCCAGGCTTCTAGCTTATCTCCCAAACAACAACACATAATCTACCTTTTTAATTTCACTCAGTCTACTGCATAGATATAAACATCTAGTCCCAGTTCATCAATAGTCTAACATACCACATATCGTATAGTTTTCACACACTAAAGCAACAAGCATTCACCCAATCGCATACTCAACCAGTCTAATCAAGTCGAGGTCTAACCTCTTCTATCACATAACAAGGTCCATCCTAAAAGGATCCACGAACACTCCACTGTCCGACACAACATGGCCTATGAACTGCACCTCCTATAGCCGAATTCACACTTCCAAAACTTAGCAAATAAACGGTGCTGCCTCAAAATCTGTAATACAACCCGTACGTGGAAGACATGCTCATCCTCAGAAGATAAATAAATCAAGATATCATCAATAAATATTACAACAAACTGATCTAAATAAGGCTAAAGATTCGATGCATCAAGTCCGTAAATGTCGTCGGGGCATTCGTCACATCGAATGGTATAACTACAACTTATAGTGTCCACAATGAGTATGAAAAGCTATTTCGTCACATCTTCTTCCCATACTTTCAACTAATGGTACCCCGACCTGAAATTGATCCTCGAGAAACATCTCGAACCCCTAAGCTGGTCAAACAAGTCATCTACCCTCGATAACGGTTAATTTTCCTCGATAACAACCTGGTTCAATCTCCTATAATCCATACACAGATGTAATGTCCTATCTTTCATCTCACAACGAAGTACTAGGACATGTAAAACCCTTATCTTATAAATCAGCAACTGGTCCCTCAGTTCTTTCTCAACTTTGCTAGAGCCATATAATGAGGTGGAAATGAAATCGACATAATGCCTGGGATAACCTCTATCATGAACTCTATCTCTCACCTCGATGGCAAACTAGTCATGTCATCCGGAAAAACATCTGGCAACTCGTCCACTACTTGCGGTAACACGTTCTCTATAGTCCCCTACCTATGTACTATCAAACTAGTCAACAACTAGTTCTGACCTCCCACACTTCTAGAGTCATATAAGGTAGTACTAAAAGAATTCTCCATGATTCCCCTGTGAATTAAAGGCTATCTCTCTCAGAAGTACATACAGTCACTCTCCCCCTATGGCAGTCTATACTCACCCGAATAGCAACAACCAATCCACCCCCAATACAACATTAAGAATAGACATGCCAAGTATAACGAACTCAAAAGAAAGGATGCAATCAACTATCCCTATCAAGCAATCTCTACAGATCCTCGTTAGTATCTCACTACCCCAACTAGTGAACCCTACGATAGTAGAACGAGGCAATCATCACAAGCCCCTGAATAAAGTAAAATCTCCCAAGTGCAACATTTATTATCTAGATCTAAACAACAGAATCATTTATAACTTTATCCAAACCAATCAGACTCATTCATAATCTTTTACCCACGTATTTCTAAATGAAAAGTGAAAGCCACTATTCACTTTTTCATAAAACAATGCAAGCTCTCAAGTTCTAGTGCCTCAACCTCAATATTTTCATTCCAAGTACGTTCAAAAAATTTCATCTTAAACACAAGATTCATATTCAAGAAATTCGTATCATCCAACTCCTAACCCGATATACAATCTCCTACAAAACAACAATCAATGCTTACCTTTTTATTCAATCACAATTCTGGAATCAGTCTTGTAAACTAAGCTAGAACTAGGTTCCTAACTAACACCTCAATTTGGCCCAATTCATGCAACTCATTATTTTCACAAAGTCTACATTCATAAGTTCACTAAATCACCCTATTCTGCTTATCACATCTAGTATCGATCATCTTAGAGAACTAGGTAAGACAATAGCATTTATCTCTAGGTTACATCCACAGCCTACCACAATATAACTGACCCCAATTCAATAAAGAAATCATTACAGCCCCTACTTCCAGATTCACCTTCATATTCTAATTCAATATTTATCCTAAGCACGAAATCAAATTTCAATTTCATCATAATCCGGATTAATCCATAACAATACTATTTTCAAACTATTCCTGTTTACACAATTTTTTCTTAGACAAGGAACATCAATCATCGCCTGAGAACCTAACACATCTCATAGACGTACTTGCTTAATTAATACTTATACAATTCAAGTCAACCATCTCCCTCCATTATTTACACTAAACAGTTAACACCAAGTTCTAACACAGTTTTTTGCAAAGAAGGAATCCATTTAAACGACGTAATATTCACATTCTCAAGTCATGCTAGTGTTCAACTAGCCTACCAATACTCAACCCTAGGTGAGTGCTATCCAAAAAGGACACATCTCCCACAAAAGAGTTTAACACAAGTAAATCTCTAAATCTTTTTGGTACAAATACTCTGAGTATCCACTATCCAGTCCATACATAAAATCTCCACAAGTCTAAATTCTTATTTTAGTATTCTAAGACCTCATGTGTCTTTTTTTATTTATAGTTTTCTACCTCATTGGCATTTGTTCATTTAAGGTTTTATAATTCTTTTATCATTCCTTACCTTTATAGCTAGGTGATAACCCTTCATGGATCACAGCTCCTTTTGTTACAGGCTGATGGGGCGCCATCCATCAACTATAACGCAAGATCTAAGGCCAATCTAGTCTGTATAGATAACGTAGTCATAGTACTATAACCCATGAATATCGGTTACTAACCTAGCATACATATATATAAAATCAACAAGCTATAATCAACAGCCAACACGTGGCCTACCACATAACCAATGCAAATAAACAACCCATCCTAAGAACGTACACATATACATGAGAACACATCCAATAAGGTATATAACTAGGCCCACCGTCTACCTCATAAATGACTAGGCATACAATTTACTATATGGATAGCTAGGTGTACAACCTATATCTCAATTAACTATGCATATGACCTATCCTATAAAATATACGGTCATACCAATCTATATACCATTCATATCACACACTACGCTGCATCAAATCACGTAATCACGCATCACAGCCTATCATCAACTAACACATAATTGTAACAAGTCATGCACCCAATAAAAATAGCAATATAATACACAAAACCCTACCACATACCACCGACAGCTTACACTAAGTCAAATGCCCTCCTCGAGGGTCCCATGATATTCAACAACACCTATTACCACTACGTACTCTCAAACTAGAACTCTAACACTAAGCTGTCAAAGGTTACACACTACACAAGACATACACTAATTTCAATTCATGCGTCATAGTCTCATTGTGTTCAAAGACACCCCACGGTTTCTAGGTATTCGAACCTAAGTTCTGATACCACGTTGTCACGCCCCGGATTTCTACGAACCCGAGGAGCGACTGAACGAAATAAAAGAAAAGAAAAGAAATGATAATTCAGTAAATTTAATTGAAATATCCTTTATTATTCTTCAAATTTTCCCCCAATATTAAAATTAAATGCTTGTCCCACTTAATGCTCCAATCAATTTAAATCATGTTTAAAAATGGTCCTTAAAATAGCCTTAAAGTATCTCCAAAAATTCCCCTAAAGTAATGTCTCGGATGACTCCAAAATGTCCTAGGACATAGTCAAAAGATGGTCAAATATCAGCCCAAGTTTGGTCCTAGTGGATGCCCAAATGTGGTCTTGAAATCTAGGTCACAACATGGCCAAAATATAACCCAAAAAGGTCCCTAAAACAGCCTAAAGTTGGGCCCAAACATGGCCCAAATTAGTGGCCAAATATAGCCCAAAAAGTGTCCAAAAAATGACTCAAAAAGGTGGCAAAAAGGTTGGCGAAACAGGGCGGGACAGCAAGTTGTAGCAACAGGTGGGGCAGCATGGCAACAGGCCAAGGCAGGGCAGGCACAAGCGCACAGGCTGGCGCGCGGGCGTAGGCAGTGGCTGGGCAGTCCAGGTCTGACTTTGAAACTACTACAACTTGATTTTTCTGATTTCTTGCATTTTTACTGTAGAAACAGTAGAAATACTACAAGCAAATCTCTCTGTTGGCTGCCCCAAAATTTCCTATTTTGTGTCCCCTTTTCCCAAGCTTTTCAAGCCCTTTTCCATCCATTTTCAACCCAATTTTCCTTAATTTCAAAACCCCACTTTTAAGCATTTTTCTCACTCATTTAAGAGGTGTTTTACACACTTATTTTTTACTTTATTTTCTAAAATTTTGGGCATAGTTTCCTTTGTCTTTCCAAGGCTTTTCCACCTAATTTTCACAACATGTATGAATATAAATTCACCAACAACCCACCCTCATACGGTGGCCACAATTCCATCCAACCAAAACATGCATTCTCCATATCCAACATATCCATGTAAAATATAATTAAACTACAATCATTATACTACATTCATTTGATTCACAACTCATGTAGAGACTTGGAAAAAAAAAAAAAATAAAATAAAATAGTTAAACCGGTTAACCAAGTTATAAATTATAAGAATATAATATGGGACACGAATGAGAACCAATAGTGGTAAATAAATAATTAAATTGAGCATCGACTTTATATCAAATTTACTAGCATTTGATGATATTTTGTGGAATAAAATATTTATAAAATATTTAATATGGTAAGATAGAAAAAAAAAAAAAAAAAAAAAAGAATAGAAAAGAAATATCAGGTGGGTGTCGGCAACCTTGGGGAGTGTAGCATCTAATGTGTGGTGTGTGTTTGAGTGTAGAGAAACAAAGAAGAAACCGAGAGAGAGATGGGGAACAAAACAGGGGCTGGTCGCGTGAGAACAGGGGAAGAAAAGAAAAGAGAGAAAGAGAAAAAGAGAAAGGGGAAAAATAGAAAGAAGAAGAGAGGAGAAGCAGGGGCGACAGAGCAACGACGGGTTTGGTTGGGTCTCTTATGGCGGTGTTTGGTCCCCGAGTGGATCGAGGCTGGGGTTTCTGTGGTTGGGTCGACGGGGAAAGTTACGGCCAATCGGTGAAATTCTTGTGGCTAAGTCGGTCCGTTGGATTGTTCGAATCCAGTAGCGATGCAGAGGTACATACATATATATATATATATAATTGTTGTGTTGTGAAGCTTGTGCGTGGATATATATATATAGAGATATATATGGGGATTCACAGAATGGGGTGTGTGTTGCGGATTGGAGGGACGCGAAGTAGTAGATGGGTTTTGTGATGGTCGGTGAGATGAGAAATTGATGACGATGATGGTAGAGGAGATCGATACACATATATATATATATATATATGTATGGCAGTTGGGGAAGAAGATGGAGGAGTGACGGCAATGTTTGTTTGGGGATGTCATCACTGGAGTTGTGAGAAGGGTGCGATGAGGATGCTGCCGCAAACGGCGTAGGGAATTGCAACAGAGGGGATTCTGATATGACTTGGAATTGCATGTAGACGTTGCGGTTGTGGGGTTCCTTTGTTCCGCCACACTAGTTGAGAACAGGGGCTGGTGGTGGTGTTATGTTGTTATGGGATTCTAGATTGGTTTCATGTGAGGATTGGAGGAATTTGCAGAATAGCGGTGCAGAGATATATATATATATATATATAAGTTCCTGTTTGTAGGAGAATTGGGGGGCTAATCACGTTGGATTAATCGTTGGTTGGAGGATTCAAATTGGTTGATTTAACAGTAGCGTGTTGGTGTTGGGTTGTGGCTTGAATTGATGGATAATTTCGGGTAAATTGCTGTCATTTGGGTCATGTGTGAAGAGGTTTCAAATTGGGAAATGAATTAACGTTGTTGCTATTGTGAATTTTGTGTGTGTAGCGGTGACAACACAGTAGTGAACTGCTGTGTTTGGGGCGATGACGGCACTATAGCAAAATTTATGTATATAGATTTGTGTATATGTCTGTGTAGCGTTGGAATAAGAAAAAAATCGCAGAGGTTGGAAGTGATTAATGTGGGTATGTTTGTGTTGAAAGCAATTGCAACAGGAAGAAATTGGTAGAGGCTTAGAGTGGGAAATGCAGAAGGAAAGAGGGACACATGCAGCGGAGCTACTGTCCAGCCATGGAGTAGAAACAATAAGGAAAAGAGCAGCAATAGTGGTAGTGGAGCTGGGGCAGAACTTCCAACAGATGCTGCAAATTAAATGGATCTCCGTTAAGTGGAAAATTGGCAGAAAACCCACTGGATTACTGATTAGTTCTGGAATGAAGCTTGTTTTCTCCTCAATTCCAGAAGTTTCAGGAAAAGATAGAAGGGAAGTTTTGGTGTTGTTGATTTGGAGGGATATTTTCCTGATGAGTCAATGGAGCTTTCCAGAGAGGATTTCTCCAGATGTGTAGACATGGATTGATTCATCAGGGGAAACAAATGGGCTCATTTGGGTGGAGTTAAGGTTTTTGCTGATGAATTATTGAGATATAATAATGCACTCTTTTATGAGGTTTCTATTTCTATTCACACCATAGATGATAGAGCAAATGACTTGATTGTGGCTTCCGTGCCTAAAATTTAGTAGCCGATATTTGTGGAGGTTTTGAAGATAGGTTGTTGGGCACATTCAAGAGAATTGCCGTGAATAATTGAAGTAGGGAAATGCACTGTTTGTCTCAACTGCAGTGGATGACATCAAGTGGAATGGGGAATTCAGGAGTCAGCAAGCTGTATTGAATCTGATGAGAGGAAGGGAAAGTTTTTCAATATCTGATGGATGGGATGATAAGATAGATGGGATGATAAAGGGACAGAATCTGTCAGGATCATCATCTGCTTGGGGGAAAAAGGTTGAAGGAGCTGATGAAACTGGATTTAAAATGGTTGGCCGACTCGATCAACCTGCCGGTGTGTTTTCTCCAACTTCTGAACCGTGGACTAAAGATTAACATGGTTGCTTGGATTGCAGAGTGGACACAGCTTAGTGGGGTTGAGATAACCCGATCAGGTATGGTACTTTACTAAGTAAGGAATAGAATTAAATTAGGATTGATATGCATATTGGTTGCATGATTCTTGTGCTTATCTGCTGATAGAAGATCACATAGGAGTTATTGCTTTGAGATGCTTTGAGACACTTTGTTTATATGCTTACGTGTTCTTTAAGATTATTTGGGAATTGTGATTTACTTCTTGAGTTATTATCATATGTGATTTATGTTTTAAACGGTTTGTTAATATTGTGACATGTGGATTTGTGTAAGTGTTGAGATTGATTGAGTATGACACGTAGCATTGTGGATGGAGTCTTGTGATTCGATCTTCATTGTGATGCATTATTTAAAGTATGTTGCATATGCTTATGAAAGTGACGTTTCATTTGGACTGTATTATTGCATGATGAAAGCATGGCATATTGGCATAGTGTGATTCCTTGAAAGCATAGTGTGGGTCAGCACGAGGTGCTGGTGCATTATGAGGGCGTAGGTCCTGTGGTGAAAAACCTAAAACTCGGCCGTTGGTACTCCGTTCCATCGGGGGCGCACCGAAAAGGAGACATACGTGGCGGTACTCATGCCAGCGGGGAAGGACCGTATCATGAGACATGGGTGTGACATTGAGATGCATGGGTGTGTCACGTATATTGCCTGTGCATTGTGTTGATGAATTTGTGAACGTGATATAGGGTTTTTATACAGATGTAGTTTGTACATTGCCATTGTATTGTATGCATGATTAGGGAGGCATGTAGACATACCTGTACACTTGCACATGCCACGTCTTAATTTTGTTCCTTGCATTAGTATTGTACCATACCAGCATGTTGGCGCTGACCCATTCGTGGGCACAGGTTTCAGATAAAGCTCCTGGTACGCGGGACTTGATGAAATCTTGGAGAAAGGAAAGGAAATGAATTTGGAAGAATATTTGGGCCCTTGGGGCGTATTTTGATTTTATAAAAGATTGGTGTGATTCTGAAAAGAATGAAATGGCATTGTATATTGTAATAAATGATATTTTAGTTTAAGTGTAGGAGTAGACGTGATGAATTTTATAATTAGGCGATGTATATTTAACTTTGATAAGGTTGTGGCCATCGAGTGAGGATGGATTGTGATGTATTTGTATTTATATGATGTATTGTGATTATCAGGGGGAAAAAGGCTCGAAAAACAAAGGAGGTTCTGCCGAAATTTTTTTAAAAACGAGAATGTATGTGTCTTGACAGAGATATATGGATGTATAGTTATGTTAGTGGCATAGGCTTGTATCTATATTAGTTATAAATTAGTTACATTGTTATTTATTTACTTTCTATTTATTTCTTTTCTTCTTTTGTTTCGTTCAGTCGCATCCCTGGGTTCGGTCGGGAATTCGGGGCGTGACAACTCATGCATATTAAAATGGCCCAAGGCCTAAAGTTTACAACTTGTTCCAATACAAAACAAAATAAATTGGGCTTATGCCCATACATCCAAAAAGTGCCCCAAGGGCCAAATCTTTAATTTAGTCCATGTCTTCCCGTCCTTCAAGACTTGAAGAAGTCTCAAGTAACCGGGGTCTCATCTAAAATATATTGCCCACGAATGGGTCAGCTCAACTGTTAGTATAATGTAATACTAAGACTAGAAACAAATTCAAGGAGTGTGGCATGTGCAAGTGTACAGTTCAAGATTATAATACCATTTTCCCCCAATGTTATGCAATGTCTATATGCGTGACACACACATGCAACTCTATGCCACCCATGTCTCATGATACGGTCCTTCCCCGCTGGTATGAGTACCGTCACGTATGTCTCCTTTTCGGTACGTCCCCGATGGAAAAGAGTACCAACGGCCAAATTTTGAGTTTTTCACCACAAGATCTACACCCTCATAATGTCCAACACCTCGTGCTGACCCACACCATGTTTCCAAGGAATCACATTATGCCAAGATGCCATGATTTCATCATGCAAGTTCAATGTGACAAATGATCAAACACATGGTGTTCCTTATCCCAAATCATATAACTCATTTCATGAAAGTTAAATTTAAACTTCAAGGCATCACCCTCACAACATATATACATCATAATTGAATATGTTCATACTTATGTAAAGCACAAGTCTCACAATTTCAACAAATTCATAAGGGACATAGATTTCTATTAAACATAAAAGCATCAAATCATCACATGGCCTAACCAAAAGGTGTGTCAATAATTACATGGGTTGACAATCTCATGGCACAATTCTATCTATCAAATACACACCAAACAAGGCAAGAAATGACCCAAAATCAACAAGAACAAAAATACTCCTAAACTACCAACTCTAGGCTTTTCAAAGGAGCTACTTCTTAGGTGATATCCTAACCTTAGATATACATTTACAGCAGTTCAAATACATGTAAAAATACGAAGGAACTTGAATCTATTGCTAGCTTAGCACTACATCATACCTAAAATCAGTTTTTCTTAAACTGCAGTGGCTGTGTTTGCTAGACTACCAAATTGTTTAGTAAAGATATAGTACTCATGGAGACGAACAACTTCTCAGAAGGAAGTTCAGCCAAAATCCTGCTCGAAGTGCTTGTTTCGGAGGCTAGAAAGTTGAAAAAGCTAGGGCTTTTGTCTATTTTTCACCCATGGACGAGAGATCTATGATGTTGCTGCACTGTACATTCATCTCTCCCTCTATCAGTTGCTCCTTCTTTCTCTCCTCTCTTTTTCTCTCCATTTTTCTCCTTGTTGCAACGCTACAGAAATGCATATATATATATATATATATATATATATGTATATATATAAATACTGATATGCCTGCACCGACCTGCTGCACCCAACCCTTCTTTCTCTCTTTCCTTTTCTCTATTTTCCTCCTCTGTACGCTACCTGTTACACGCCTACTTCGTTAACTTTTCTTTCCTTTTCTTTTTCTCTTTTCTTATCCTGCTGCACCTCTAAACTTGCACCTTACACACACCTATATATATATATATATATATATATATACACTACACTAACCTGCTGCCACACTACACAACACACATATATTCCTATATATAAATATGCCCCACTTGAAACGCCTTTTTACTCTCTCAGCTGCTCTATGTATCTACCACCTACACCGCCCTTCACATATATATATTTATATTTATTTATTTCCCTGCTACACGCTACAACACACACATATATAAATATATATTTATCTCGCCTACTGCCACGCTACCTACACTGCTGCACACACCTATATATGTACACCGACCTGCACCGCTACACCTGCTGTAGCTACCTGCACTGCCCCTTACTTCCTTTCCTTTTTCTTTAGCTTCTGCTGCTACTTTATTTGACTTTTCATTTCTTTCTTTTTCTTTTGTTTTCTTGTCTTTCTTGCTTTTGTTTTTCACATTAAACACACGACACGTACAGCACACTTTCTCTTTTCCTTTTTGTTTTTTTTTTCTTTTTCTTTCTTGTTTCACTCTTAAACATGTTATACATTATATTACAACCACACACCACACACATTCACGCATGGTGCGGCTGCTCTCTTTTTCTTTTCTATATCTATTTCTCTTCTCTCTTTATTTTTATTCTTTCCAATTGCATGCTTATTTATATATAATAAAATCTGCATTTTATTATATATATATATATATATATAAAATATCCATTTATACTAGTACATATATTTATATAATACATATACATACATGACCGTATATATATATATATATATATATATATATTTGTGTATATTTTTTATTTATTTATTTATATATATATTCTCGTATTTATTAAAATACATTGTGCACGTATATCGAGGCATGTATTGGCCTACGTACACGATTCTCCGTACCACTAGGCTTTTATCGTACGGTACTCTTGGGTACTCGAGATTACTTGTAACCACTTCTCGTATATTTAATTACCGTATTTTTACTCTTATTTGTAATTCTCGCTATTTGTCTCGAACTGGGTGCATATTACGATACATAACTTTCTATGATGGCTCGGGTTTATTTTGGTATTATATTTATCGGCTCGGTCTGTTCGTACTTGACTTTTCTTAATCTCGTAAATCCCTGAGACTATAACTTCTACTAATTGCCTCAGTAATCGTACCCGTCACTGTATATTACTCATTAAAATAGTTCGGTATATTTTTTTGTCTACTGTTCTCGATCTGAATCAATCTCGGTTTATTTTTAATACTATGTTCATTGCTTGGTTGAAGCTCGGTATTATTATTTGACTCTTTTAAGATATAAATGAATTTATTCTATTTTATTCGGAACTTATGTTCGGTTACAATTGGTGTTACACCACTCGTCCCAACCTATCTCAATTTACGTGCTAACCCGGGTTAGGGTATTACAATGTGCATGAATAGTGTTCTACCGGCAAAACGAAAAATTTACTCTTATTTTTCAGGTCTTTACATCCTTCCCCCCTTAAAGAATTTTCGACCCGAAATTTAAAAACATATCTTTTCGATAGAATAATAAAAGAAATATACAAAATGTATTGTAACATAGAGAGACGTGCAGCCTTACCTATGGATCATTCACCTCTCCCTCCGCCAGGCGATGTGGAACGCATTACCCCCTCCCATTGCCCTCTCCCCCCAAAGGAACCTCGTCCACTTAGGCGGGCGTGCAACGGTGTGTAGACATCTCCACACTCCCTGCTAGGGTCTGGTTCTGATCCCATTTGTAATGGCCCACTCCACATGGCACAACGCATAATGAAATCCTCAAACATGTTGGCTTATCAATGCCAATTTTTCAAATCCATCCAAGTATCATAACCCACCTCAATAATGTAATATAATAACAATAATAAAGAAAATTCTCAATACTCACAAGGATACCTCAAAGTCTCTCACACATGTGATGACCATATAACTAACCTCAACTTCAGTTATGTAATCATCTAGTAATTTATCACTATGGCATCAATATATCCCCTGTACCTCAATGTAACCCAATAACCCAATATCCTCCAAGTACTATAATCATCCACAAGACATCAATAACATAATCTTAAAGTAAAGCCATCATCGTCCACCCTAGTCTATATATAACCGAGACTAAGTGTCATGCGTTAATAAGCATTAGCCTATTCATTTCAAGCATACATATGTTAACTGGATATTCGAATGTAGGCAATGTAGTCAACGTATTCTAATCGTGAAATCTAAAGCAATATATCAAGGTTCAAGGAAAAACAAAACATTAAAGAAGGTAAAAAAAAATATCTCAATTTTTTTTTTCTAAGGTTTTTTTTTTTCACTATTCTAATCGATAGATCAAATAAAGTTTCATAACAATTGAGATCCTTAGTGAAACTCTTCACCAATTTCAACTATAAATATATACATCAATCCTTACACATATGTATCAAAACACACATACATATAAACATGTTTAAACATACTCTTATACATGCATTAATAACAATCAGTCTGTATGAAAATCATAGTCGTAGTGCTATAACGGGTACTAAACTAGCATGCATATATAGAATCAATAAGAAATATTCAATAGCTAACACGTAGCTTGCCACATCAGCACCCAAGTATAAAATCCGTCCTAAGAATATTCATATACATAAATGGGTACACAACTTTCCATATAGGTAACTAGGTCTACAACCAATCCTATGAATATCTAGGCTTATAGCCTATCTTATAAGTAACTAATCATATGGTCTATCTCATAAATCACTTGGTCTACTATATAGATATAAGCATCTAACCTCAGTTCATCAATAATCAAGCATACCATATATCGTACAAGATTCACACACTAAAGCAACAAGCACTCATCTAATCACGTAATCCAAACCAGTCCAATTAAGTCGAGGTCTAACGTCTCCTATCTCATAGCAAATTCCATCCTAGAACGATCCACGAACACCCCGTGAAATAAAGAAACTATCTCCCTCAAGAGTACACATTGTCACTCTCCCCTTGTGGCAGTCTATACTCGCCCAAAAAAAATATAAGCAACCAATCCATCTCCAATATAACATCAAACCCAAACACGTCAAGTAGAATGAAGTCAAAATAAAGGATGCGGTCAGCTATCTCTATCAAGCAATCTCTACAAATCCCCGTCAGTGTCTCACTACCCCAATTGGTGAACCATACGATGGTAGAACAAGGCAATCATCACAAGCCCCCGAATAAAATAAAATAAAATCTCCCAAGTGTAATATTTATTATCTAGATCCTGACAACACAATCATTTATAACTTTATCCAAATCAATCAGACTCATTCATAACTTTTACTCGCATATTTCAAAATGATAAGTGAAAACCACCATTCACTTATAAGTTGTATAACAATCCAAGCTCTCAAGTTCTAGTTCCTCAACCACAATATTTTCACTCCAAGTACATTCACACATTTGCATCTTAAATACAAGATTCATATTCAAGAAATTCGTATCATCCAACTCTTAACCTGATATACAATTTCCTCCAAAGCAATAATCAATGCTTACCTTTTATTCAATCATAATTCTGGAATCAATCTTATAAATTATGCTAGAACTGGGTTCATAATTCACACCTCAATTTAGCCTAATTCATGCAACTCATTATTTTCACAAGGCCTATATTGATAAGTTCATTAAATCAACCCACTATTTGTATCACATCTAGTATCGACCATCTTATAGAACTAGGTGAGACAATAGCATTCATCTCTAGGTTACCTCCACATTTCACCACAAAATAACGTATTCCAGTTCAATAAAGGAATCATTACAACCCCTATCTTTCGGATTCACATCACTTGAACTCATCAATATCCATCGTAACACAAAAATCAAAATTCAATTATATCATAACCTGAGTTTATCCACATCAATCTTTTCCAAACCCTTCATGTCTATACAATTCTCCTAAGACAAAATATCATCAATCATTACATGATAATCTAACAAATCTTATAGACATACTCGCTTAATCAACACTTATATAACTCACGTCAACCATCTCCCTCCATTATTTAAACCAAACAATTAATACGGAGTTCTAACACAGCCTTTTGTAAGGAAGGAATTCATTTAAACAATACAATATACGCATTCTCAAGTCATGCTAATATTCAACTAGCCTACCAATACTCAACCCTAAGTGAATGTTATCCAAAAAGAACACATCTCTCCACAAAAAAGTTTAACACAATGATATCTTCAAAATTTTTGGTACAAATACTCTAAGTCTCCACTATCCAGTCTATGCACAAAAATCTCCACAAGTCTAAATTCTTTTTTTTTTTTTTTTTTTGCATTCTAAGGTCTTATGTGTCTTTTTATTTATGGTTTTCTACCTCATTGGCATTTGTTCATTTTAAGGTTTTATAATCCTTTCATTATTTCTTACTTTTATAGCTAGGTAATTACCCTTCATGGGTCACAACTCCTTTTGTTACTAGCTGATGGGGCGCCATCCATCAACTGTAAGGCAAGACTTGAGACCGATCCAGACTGTATAAATATCATAGTCATAGTACTATAATCCATGAATATTGGGTACTAACCCAGCATACACATATATACATATGAGAATACAACCGACCAGGTAGATGACTAGGTCCACAGTCTATCTCATAAATAACTAGGCATACCGCTCACCGTATAAATAACTAAGTGCACAATCATTATATCAAACAATCATATACTCTCAGTCAATCAGGAAACCAATTATAGTGCATACTCGTGCACACCAATGCAACACGTGCACATAAAACATACCACCCAAACTAGTCCAAATAACTTAAGGTCTAAACTTCTCCCACTGTCCTTAGGTATTCGAACCTATGCTCTGATACCACATTGTCACGCCCCGAATTTCTACAAACACGGGAAGTGAGTGAAATAAACAAAAAGGGCAGTAATAAAGGATAATTACATGGACTTCAAATACTAACCCAATTCATATTCTGATACCAATCTATAGGGCCTCACCTATTGTTTCATGACATACAAATAAACACATATGGTCTAGGGCTTATGCCCTTGTACAACATCAAAATATGCCTCCAAGGGCCAAAAATCCTTCATAGTCCACATCTCCTCTGTTCTTCAAGACTTCCTCAAGTCTCAAGTACTAGGAGTGTCATCTATAATATGATATCCCACGAATGGGTCAGCTCGACAGCTGGTATAACATAATGCTAATGCAAGGAACAAAGTTAAGACGTGGCATGTGCAAAGTGTACATTTATAATCTAGATGCTTTCCAGTCCATTAATACAATGCAATGAAAATATGTGTGACACACCCATGCACTCTACTCCACACCCATGTCTCGTTTACGGATTGCTCCCGATAGATCTAAGTACCAACACCCGTTTACAGATCGCTTCCGTTGGATCTGGGTACCTATGCAATGGCCAATTTTGGGTTTTTTACCACAGGATCTACACCCTCATAATGCATAGCACCAAGTGCTCAACCCACACTATGTTTTCAAAGGAGTCACCATATGCCAATATGCTTTGATTGCACCACGCAATAATGCAATCTCAATGAAACATTTTACTAAACACATAAAGCATGCTTTAAATAATGCATTACATTTAAAGCAACAATAGCCTTTGAATCACAAAAGTGCTCTCACATGAACATATGCCATATACAATCAATTTAAACACATACTCATGGTTCATGTTTATCA
Organism: Nyssa sinensis; assembly: GCA_008638375.1. Classification (NCBI taxonomy): domain Eukaryota; kingdom Viridiplantae; phylum Streptophyta; class Magnoliopsida; order Cornales; family Nyssaceae; genus Nyssa; species Nyssa sinensis. The sequence goes on from CM018037.1 coordinate 3,658,297, forward strand.
CTCTACTAAGTTCCCAAATAATTCAAAGAACACACAACACGTAAACAACCAACTCTAGGTTATCAAGCAACTATATTCCAAATGATTTCCCAACAACAATTAAACATACAATTCATTCAATTTACTCATAAAATATTTCCTAAACTTAACCCTATTTCTTACTTAGCAAAACATCATACCTGAAAGGGTTTTTCTCAACCCTAAGGAGTTGTGTTTGCTGTGTAGCTGAACCAATCGATGAGAAAGCAATCCTCTTTACTGTATCTATCTAGAAGGTCAAACCACCCTCTCCTTTCCTTTCGGTGTTCCTAAGATTCACAAATTATGTCTCCGTGTATCGTTACATAAATTTATGCTATTCATCAAATTTTATGTCTCTTTACTATTGATATCTCTTTTACTTGAATAGACCCTACCATTGAATCCGGAACGTCGAATAAAGTTGATTTAGGCTTTCGCGAAATTCAATTCAGACATTTGTACTAAAAAGGGCAAAACGATCATTTTACATTTTTACGGGTTCTTACTTCTTGAGATTTCTTTTCACAAATTGGACTTCACGGTTGAGTCTAGAATGCTCAAAATAATAAAAATTCACTTTTCTTCTATTTTAATCGGAGTTCGTTTGACTACTTTTCGACTTAGGAGTATTCTGATAATTTTCCCTTTTTAAATTATTTAAATTAAATATTATTTTATTACTTGGGTCGATTCACAATTAACCATAATTTCTGGGCATAATTTATAATTTCACAAAGTTCTATTTTAAATTTAAACTAGCTACAATAATAATTAAATCTAACCTTTGACTGGTCGTAGTCAACGTTCTACTAGCACTGCAATCATCATTTAACCACTCCTCCTAGCTCAGTAATATGCTGGAGGTCTAACTCCTCCAAACGCTGTACACAACTAACGACCAACATCTGAACCATGCCCAACTGCACCAAACTCCTTCACCTAACTGAATCCAGCTGAATTACAACAGAATCCAACTGGTCTTGGTAACCAACCCATGTTATCAGGCCCTGTATATATCCCCGTTCTGTGAATGTAACCCCTGAAAATTCACCCTTAAAACTGCTCCATCGATTCTTGTAACAGCAGCTCCAATAGCTGCAGGTAATTCCAACCCATAGCTCCAAACTATCTGATATCAATGTATATATATATATATATATATATATATACATTTATAAGGCAGTCTAGAATTATTCCAAATTTTCCCATACACCAGTTCTCCACTATATCCATGAACCCCCAAGTCTGTTGCTTACAACTGTTTGTCATTGAGCCTTGACACACTGGCAAAGCTACGACTTCCATGGGACTGCACCATTTAGATCAAACCTTGCGGCTGCCATCTATGGCAGTCACTTCCTCTGCCATCAACGGCTGCTGCTTAGACAAATTAATCAACCCCAAGCCTCAAATGACTCTGCTTCTACGGCACCCAACAGCAACCCAATAGCAACTCCCTGTAACACCTCCTCACCTGCTATTGCTGCACTGTACATCCATCTCTCCCTCTCTCAACTGCTCCTTCTTTCTCTCCTCTCTTTTTCTCTCCATTTTTCTCCTTGTTGTAACGCTACAAACACGCACATATATATATATATATATAAATACTGATATGCCTGCACCGACCTGTTGCACCCAACCCTTCTTTCTCTTTTTCCTTTTCTCTATTTTCCTCCTCTATACGCTACCTGTTACACACCTACTTCCTTGACTTTTCTTTCCTTTTCTTTTTCTCTTTTCTTATCCTACTGCATCTCTAAACTTGCACCCTACACACACACACACACACACACATATATATATATAGATATATACTATACTATACTATACTATACTAACCTGCTGCCACGCTACACAACACACATATATTTCTATATATAAATATGCCCCACTTGCAATGCCTTTCTACTCTCTCGGCTGCTCTATATATCTACCACCTGCACCGCCCTTCACACACATATATTTATATTTATTTATTTCCCTGCTACACCCTACAACACACACACATATATAAATATATATTTATCTCTCCTGCTGCCATGCTACCTACACTGTTACACACACCTATATATACACACCGACCTGCACTGCTACACCTGCTGTAGCTACCTGCACCACCTCCTACTTCCTTTCCTTTTTCTTTAGCTTTTGCTACTGCTTTATTTGAATTTTCATTTCTTTCTTTTTCTTTTGTTTTCTTATCTTTCCTGCTTTTCTTTTTCACATTAAACACACCACACATACAACACATTTTCTCTTTTCCTTTTTGTCTTGTTTTTTTTTTTCTTTCTTGTTTCACTCTTAAACATGTTATACATTATATTACAATATATATTACAACCACACACCACACACATTCACGCATGGTGCGGCTGCTCTCTTTTTCTTTTCTGTTTTTGTTTCTGTTTCTTTCTTTCTTTATTTTTATTCTTTCCAATTGCATGCTTTTGCATGTTTATTTATATATAATAAAATCTGTATTTTATTATTTATATATATATATAATATATCCATTTATACTAATACATATATTTATATAATACATGTACATACATGACCGTATATATATATATATATACTTGTATATATATTTTATATTTATTTATATGTATATATATTATCTCATATATATATATATATTCTCGTATTTATTAAAATACATTATGCACGTATATCGAGGCATGTACTGGCCTACGTACATGATTCTTCGTACCGCTTGACTTTTATCGTACGGTACTCTTGGGTACTCGAGATTACTTGTAACCACTTCTCGTATATTTAATTATCGTATTTTTACTCTTATTTGTAATTCTCGCTATTTATCTCGAACTGCGTGCATATTACGATACATAACTTACTATGATAACTCGGGTTTATTTTGGTGTTATATTTATCGGCTCAGTCTATTCGTACTTGGCTTTTTTTAATCTCGTAATTCCCTGAGACTATAATTTCTACTAATTGCCTCAATAATCGTACCCGTCACTGTATATTACTCATTAAAATAGTTCGGTATATTTTGGGGTCTACTGTTCTCGGTTTGAATCGGTCTCGGTTTATTTTTGATACTATGTTCATTGCTTGGTCGAAGCTCAGTATTATTATTTGACTCTTTTAAGATATAAATGAATTTATTCTATTTTATTCGGAACTCATGTTTGGTTACAATTGGTATTACATTAGTCATCCCAACCTATCTCGATTTACGTGCTAACCTGGGTCAGGGTATTACAATGTGCATGAATAGTGTTCTATCGACAAAACGAAAAATTTACTCTCATTTTTCAGGTCTTTACACAGCAAATCATTAAATCTTAGTCGCTTCACAAATTAGAGGGATCAAACAATTACGGATTTGATATCTAACCTAGCAGTAGATTGCAACAAATAATAAACTAGTAGGCCTCCTACTAATTAAATGATACAATCATGAATATAAGCACGGAAGAACATCCGATACTCAATGCATAAATTGAACAATAAAAATAAATTAGATCTCATGGTTTTATTCATTCTGAGGCTTCCATTTTCTTCGACCAATTATAAAAATTTAGCCACGCAGGGCCATGAAAACTTGAAGTTAGAGAAGAGAGGAGAGAGAGAGAAAGAGAGGTGTGCGTGTGTGACGGCTGCTCTTCGAAGCCCTAATTAAAAATAAAATAAAGTCCTAATATAACTAGGAAAGTGGTATTTCAGCTGGAATTCTCGCACTAGATCTGGAATTTCCAAAAATAAATCGCGTGGACCCGCACATTAGAATTTCGCGCAATCAAAAACGTCAGCAATGCAGGTGCAGCAACTTCATGCCCGATTTCGACCTTAATGCAGCCGGAATCTCTCAAAACTCAAACCATAAAAGTTGTAGAACTGTTTCTTGGCTTTTCATAACATCTTGAATAATATCAATCGGAGCTTGGATGCGAGAGTTATGCCCATATTACGAAGCGATGTTGAAACTGTCCAAAAATCGCCCAATTAGCGTTTTTTGCACTTAACGTCTCTATTTGCATCCTAAATCAAAATACAAGAATAATGAGTACATTTAGGCACCAAATAAGTATAAAAACTAAACATTAGGAGAGAAAAATATGACATTTTGCATTCTCATCAAATTCTCCCACACTTAACTTTTGCTCGTCCTCTGGCAAAACTCAAATTTACTTTTCCAAAAATACCAAGGCTGCAACACCATCAATCAAGAACAGTCAAACTCTTGAAAATGCATAACATATCATGAACAAACATTTTTAAACAACTTATAATTACTTAGTAAGCATTTTCACTCGAAGATGAAGTAAATTAAATACGTAGACCCTCACGGAAATAAACACTCAACTCTCATGCGTTTGAAGGGTATGTGTTTCGCTCAAATTCATTCCAATGGAAATGATCTACCATAGGCTTGCTTATCTTCTCATTCTCCACCACTAGAATCATATGCATAACAGGAATCATAAGGACTTTTCAAGGGTTGTAACGGGGTTTAGGATCAAGGTGGGAAATTGTAACACCCCGACCCGATTAGATGATAATTAAGTCACTAACTATTAATTAGTGACCTTAAAGAGAATAATTATCAAATTTAAACGGGAAATGGATGACAATTTCAAAATAATTCCGAGACCTTAAAAATCAAGGTCGACTCCGAGGAAAATAAAATACGACTACGATTTATAAAATCGGTACATGAAAAAGTAAATATTAAATTTAAAATCACAAAGTAGGAAATAATGCCAAAAAGTTAGAAATAATAAATTAAATGCCAAACAAGGCATAAGGGGGGAAAATAGCAGAAAGGGAACCAAAATGTGAGGCCTAGGGGTTTTGAACCCTTGACCCAAAGTAGGCAAGTTTTAAAGCCCAAAAAGAATACCACTTGGGCTGCCCACTTTTTGTGTCTTATATTGCAAATTATATGTATATATGTATAAAATAACAAGGCCCCACCTCCCAAATTGGCCAATGGCCTTTCATGCAACCAAAAGAATTGTTTTTAAAATAAAACAAATAAATATGTGTGATATCATATATAAGTGTTGCGTGTGTGAAGTGAGGGGAATCAGAAATGAGACTTGATGTGAGGGTAAGGTCGGCTAGAGAGAGAAACCTAGAGAGAGAAAGTAAGGTAGAAAGAGAATTGTAGAGAGGGAGAGAGAGTTGATGTAGCCACCATAGATGGGGAAGAAAAAGAAGAACAAGAAGAATGAGGAAGAAGCAAAAGAGGGAAGACACCACCAAGGTATAAACTTGCAACTGATTTTTCTCTCTCTAAAAATCTCCCATTTTTGCAACTGTTTAAGCCTTTTTAATACATGCATGGCCTTTAGGGATTGTAGACTTGAGTAAGGCATGAAAAGTCGACCTAGACAACCCAAGAAACCCCCCCAAACCATGCACAACCGCCATTGAATCCAAGCAAACCAAACTGAATTTGGCTTGTTTAAACCTGACCTAGATGATGTGAGGGTTAGAAAAATAGTGGCCCGCGACCACAACGCCAAGTATGGCCATAGAAATCTCGACATGCAGATTTCGGGTTCGAAGTGCAACTTGTAAAACTTGAGGTAGAACCTAATTTTGAGAATGGGGGCTTGAACCCCATCATGAGGCGACCACAATGGAAAAAACCCCGTGAGTTCTAGGCCAAAAATGAGCGTGTATGGCTGAGTTGCAGACCTTGGCTGCCGAACCTTCAATCGCGATTGTGAGCTCAAATCAAGCTCTCAAATGGATGCCAAGGTATTGGTAGGACACCCAGAAACTCGAATCACCCAAAAATAGAGAGAATCAACCCTTTAAAATTCATAAAATTTGAAAAAATGGAAAACAGCGAACTAGGGCAACACAGTGGCGAAGAGAGGAAGAAGATGAACAGTGGGTGGGTCAGTCTCGGGTCAGATTTGGGTTCTAATCGGGACCCGACCTGTCGCACAAATGGTTTAAGTGGGACAACGTCGTTTAAGGATTAAATTTAAGTGAATTCCCTCTGTTTGGTTGCAGAGGTAATAAATTAGAACTGGGAACTCAGGTCTAACCTAAACACGGATAAGGGCAACAATTGGGGATATTCCATACCGGTTCACAACGAGACCTGAACCGGCTGGTTCACGGAACCCTCAGACCGATTTAGGGTTTTAACCCAAAAACCCTCTGGTTCAATGATTTAATTAAATAAAGGAAAAACCAGAACTTTGTCTATTTACGGTTTGACCCCAAAGTTTTGGAGAATTCTGTTTTGGCCCAACTTTTGAGGATTTAATTCAAATAAACCCCTGAAAAAATAATTTAAATTAATTAAATTATTTTATAAATAAGGTAAAATGACTATTTTACCCCTGGGCCATAAATGAAGCAAATAAAGTCCAAATTAAGATCCAAAAAAGGCTATCTTAACATTTTTTAGCATTTCGGACACAATGAAAATGTTAGATTAGACATTCGAGGACTCCGGGGTGGTCCCACCATAAGATGTAAATTTACCAAAATGCCCCTAATACAATACGAAGCCCAAATGAAGTCCAAATTGGACGAAATTGATACCAATAGGAGCCCAAATAATTGTGAACTTGTATATATGTCTAAATAATGATTCGGGGTCGGAATGTCATAAAATATAAATGACCAAAATACCCCTAAGTACGACAAATACAAGTGAAGGCCAAAAAAAATTAACTGTCATAAGCATAATTATGAAAATTTATGAGCTAAATAAGACTCTAGAACAGTCAACGTACAAAATAAGAAATGACCGATGTGTCCCTATGATCAAAAGCAGATACCAAATGAAGTCCAAAAGACTTAAAAATTTATATATAAGATAAGTGAAATATTTTGGGGACCATGATAGGTCTTGGGCAAGAAAAATAAATTACCATTTTGCCTCTGCATATGCCTGAAGCTAAATAAAAAGTCGAGAGGGTCAAAATTGACTTTCTTTGATGTTTTGGACCCAACGGTGAGGTCCAAAATACCAAAATAGGTATTGAAAAATAAGTCACGTGAAAAATAAAACTTATTAAGTTACCACGAGTAGACCGGTAAGACCAATCCTAGGAAGTTAGGATACGCCGGGTCTAAGATTAAATGAAGAACATCAAATTAGAGATGATTTGAAGTAAATAAGGAATTAATTGAAGTCTTGATAAATTTGATTTTTAGGAATTTCAAAGGGAAAGGGAAAGCCCACCAGTAGTGCTGACCCAAGAGAACAATGTGAGTAATCTTGTACTTTGAAGTGGAGGTTTTAATCTCCATGGATTATGAAGAAGTTTAAGTTCAAATATTCTGAAGTGTTTTTATATTTGCTGTATTTCAAATTCTAAACTCTCGTATTTATATGCTTTATATTCCAACGCTCTATCATAATTATTTATAAATTCTAACATGGCATGCAAATTTACTTCTTGATATTTCTGACAAATGATACATTTATTTTCTGCATGTCCATGTAATTGTCAGTTTTATTAAATGCCTCTTGAATCAAATGTTTTTATTCTGTCTATGCTTTAATAAATTCCTGTGCAACGTGATTTAAATTCCTGAAGCTCTTATGTTAAATGTTTCAAGTATTGTCCTCCAAATATTTAAAAACCCTGTTAAATTGTCCGTGTTTTGAATACACATGAAAATTCATTTTCTTATTGAAGTCATGTTTTTAATTGTACATGAAAAGCATTTATTGAAGAAGTCATGTTTTTAAAATGCTCATAAAAAGCATTTCATGAAGAAGTCACATTTTTGCAAGATAATGATGCATAAGCATCACAAACTTTATGATATTGGGATTCCTTCGGAACTCAATTGACATGAAGAATGCCCGGTAACAGGATCTAATCCCCCAGGCATGAGATATCTCCCTTGAAGTAAGACTGGAATCTGGTTCGAAATAGATTCTCTTAATCAAAGTGAAAAGATGACAATGTTTTCAAAAATGGTAGCAGGTTTTTAAACCCCCATTTATCTGAAACAGGTTTTTATATAACCCCATGTTTTGAAGAAGAAGAAATTTGCATCATCCTATTTTCATGGAAAGGATTTCAAATTATTTCATTGGCTTTCAAATGGCCATTCTGCACATGTTATTAAATTCTGTTGCATATTAAATGCTTTATTGAATGCTTTAAAAATGCATCATGCTACGTGATTTGAAGATTTTTGTATTCTGTAATTATTGAAGTACGTGCCTAGCTTGAATGCCTTGTATGCTTCACGCTATCTTTTTGAAGAATTCTATTTTCTTTATCTGAAGTATATGTACAATTGGTAGTGTATGTTTATATGAACCTTCTCTTATAACTAACCCACTACCAGTTGAAACCCATGACAAAGTACTGGAATTACCCACTGGGCTTTTTGAAGCTCACCCCATTCCCTAACATTTTTCAGGTGATGATGATGGATGGGAGCCTTGCCCAATTTGAGGATTGGAGATTGGCAGCTCCATTTTGATTAGGAATTTTGGAAGTACTAGGACCTGTAGTTGGTCAAATTTTGATGTAGTAAATTTTGGACAAATATGTACTTAAGCCCGAGAGGCAACGGATGTGTAATATGTATAACTTTAAATTTTTAGTATGCGCTGAATGTATAATAATTGTTTACCGCTCCGAAGAAGAAGAAGAAGAAGCAACGGTACCGAACGGGTGTGCAAAATGAAAAAGTTTTTGACGCTTCCATAATTTGCCAGTCCTGGCCCTATCGCAGAGCTGTTCGGCGCCGTTGCTCACGTAAAGCCTCACCCGATGGCCCCCGGGCCGAAGGGTGGCGGTCGCGATCCTTAATCTGTAGAGGCCGGATTTGGGGTCATGACAGAAATATTTAGGAATGTAGCTCAAAAGCCATCAAAACTAGTGGAGAAAAAATGAATCAACTCAAGC